>JAJLRJ010000005.1:13515535-13758035 GCA_024195265.1 Dendrophyllia cribrosa
GTGCTTACCCGCGAAAAATCACATATTTACGGTATCAAATTCTCTCGTAGGCGGAGCTGCGAAAGAATTCCTGGCAACTCGACAGAAGTAATCAGACCCCCTAGTCGGAACGAATTAGTTGCATGGAAGCAGGACAGTCGTTTTTCCCCTCGCCTCACGCACCCTGCGGGCGCGTCAGGCTCTCGCGCGGATCGGCGCTTCGCGCATCTTCACGCGTGTCTCGGCGCTTCGCGCCTCTTGCTTCGAACGGAAAAACCGACTGTTTTGCAGTCTACTGTCAGAATCAGGCTACTTCGAAAAAAACTGAACCTACGTGGAATTCGGGAAGGAGGAACGTTGTGAAAAACAAGTTTCAACTTGCGCTTAAGTATGTGAACTATCCTTTCCCTTCTCACCCCGCAATCAGGAATGATTAAAAACAATATAATGCTCCCGAATCCCTCATATCCCTCCACTTTTTAGTACATACCACACAGGCTGGCAAATACTAACGTGTGAGACAGTGGTTCAAATGTTTGTACTGTAGTCCACTGTCCGTATGGCGAGTTCTTCACTTCACGTTTTTTAGTTTCGTTCGTTTTACTTTCATTGTTTTCCTGAAAAAAAAAGAAAAACTCTGACTTACCAGAGAGGAAAAAATAATTTTGTCCAGCATAATACTAGTTTACTACAATATCTAATCACTGGAAAAAGAAACAAGACTCTTTAACAATGATGTCAATTTTAATACTGCAACTCTACCATCATTTGTTTAAAATAAAATTTGCTTTAATGTCAATCATAAGTTTTCTGCCGCTATCCATAGCTGAATTTGGTTTAAGTAATGTTTACCACATGAGCGGGAGTGTTGTATCGGCCTATATTATATATTGCCGATACAACACGGACGCGAATGTACAGTGTAGTAAACAACTTGTGAAATTCACATTCAAATGTAAATTAGATACAACCACTCGTGAGTTGTACCTGGAATGCAAATTAGGTAGATCGTATCAGCCTATACAGGGTAATCATGTGATTGGAATGGCTCATTTCTATTTGTTAGTACCCTTATGAATTATTAATGATTTTACAAAGTTGTTTACCATCCTGACCTGAGTCTTAACACTAAAGCTACTTTACAGGATGAAAAGTAAAGTAAATTGACCACCATAAGGAGATTCAAAGGCTGACATTTCGAGCACTATCCCTTTGCTAACCTTATTTGCTCTGACGAAGGGCCAGTGCTCAAAATGTCATCTTTTGAATCTTTCTATGGCAACCAATTTCCCTTATCAACTCAGTTGAGAAAACCAAATTTTCCATGTTTCTCTCTCCCACTGACACAGCATTACAGTTTCTTTAGAAACTAAACCCTTTACTTTACAGCAGGACCAAACTCATGAAATGAAAACAGAATACCTACACTTTGGACACTAGCTTGGTGCTCTTCGCTTGCAGTCTTATTATCCTTGGAGTTTCTGGAAATTCAATGAGCATTTCAAACAACAATACGTTAGTATCAGCCTTGCTTTATACTTTGATTTTTCTCTATTTTTGGCTGACTAGATCTTCTCCAGACCCTTTGTACACCAGCAGCATTTTCGTTCGCGGTCCTTTGCTTCTTATTTTACTTGATAAATTTAATAGTAATTGAATAAAACCAAACTTTAAGCAACATCGTGAAATGAAAATAAATTGTAACTGTGAATTGATAAATACCCGTCATTCTGAAGTGCCGGAGATGACAAACAAGAAGGTGATTCCCACTGGGTTTCTAAGGAAGAAAATAATTATATTAGAAATTATGTATCATCATCATCACACTTATCACGACCATTTGGAGACTGGCAATAAGAAATAGTAATTGGACTGGGTAGAGTACAATTCAGGGAGTAATTGAACAAGTAATTTTAAATAAAATTGTACTCCATCGAGTGCAATAATTATTACTAGATGAACTTTATTCTACAAAAAATGTCAGGGATATTTCCTATCAGTGTGAATTAAACCGGTAAAGAAACAGCAAAAAAAAAATGTAGTAACATAAGAAGTACACATGAGTATGACCAATCACAATCAAGAATTTTGGTATTGATGCAATTAGAGACATAAGAGGCATTTGATATGATGAGAAAGATGAGAATGCAAGCAAAGCCTCTGGCACCTAGGGTACTAATTACCCTGTGTAGTAATCAAGCTTTCAATGAATACTTACCTTTTGTAGCTGCATTGTAATAGTAATAATATCCTTCAGGAGTTGGCCAAATGTTCCATCCATGAGTACATGTCATGATGGGTTGACTTCCTTCATATGAAACAAGGCAGGCTGCAACAAAATGATTCAGGTCCAACACTTAAATAATTTCTTTCCAGTGATCAACATCTAAGTTCTCCCATACAATATTGCTAAGGTGGTATTTGTTCCAAATTTTACACTTTTTTTATTGTTGATCGAGAAAGAAAAGGTTTAAAGGCACAGTATCACCCAAAATGCATTGCACACACAATGCCTTGACAATTGAATTTAACGCAGTCGAAAATTCCCGAAAGAGCCAATCATGAGCGAGCTCGTCATTTGAAAACAAAAACAAACGACTGCAAAGCCGAATGGGTGATACTGGGCCTTTAAACCTGCAGGTTGGAACAGTCACATATTACACTATATTTGTTAAAGTCAAATGAACCAAAAATTTGAATTTTTTTGTTTATCCATTTAAAGCTATTTAAACATTAAAGGAAACCATAATAAAGTATACTTACGCAACAATTTGCTTTCCTGAGCGTTTAAGTAAGTCACATAGCTAAACGTACATGTACGAAGATTTCCGAAGACTTCACAAAAATGTTTCTGAAATGGCCGCGCATTTCAAGTGGTAGGATTGGTAAGGATTATGACGTGTCTATTGACGAGCCAACCGTGTTCCCAGTGTCCTTTCTTCTGGCGAATACACGAGTATTCTAACTTGCGTGTAAGATTTTCACTGTTTTCGTATTGAAAATTGACAATTCTTGCTGCAGTTTATCGCAGAACAAAACACCATAGTTTTCCACTCAGTCACCGACTTTCAACTTCAATCCTTGACTGTTTTGAGGTGGTCAATAGTGATGTCACTATTGGTTTTCTGACAATTTTTCTGACAATTTTCCTAATCGCTCTACGATTATGGCCAAAAAGTTTCATTTTTCAACTTCCAATATCACTGCTTATTTTATTCTATTTTTTAATTTCTATTTTTGGGGGAAGGAAAGGTTAAACTTACACGAATTGGAACAATCATGATCATAATTATATAACATTTTACCTGCAGTACTTTCCCCCTTGGAACAAGTTTCATTTGCCTCTGTTTTTGTAGACTCTTTTTTGGTTTCAGACTTTGATATAGGAGTTTGTATGTTCAGATCTTTCTGATAAGCTTTAAGTGCAGCCTACAGGTGAAATACAGGAAATAAATTATCACAGGGACTACACTGTATATTAGTCTATCATTACTGGAAATATAGAAATAAGTAAAATACTGCCCTCCGGATCATAAAATAGGCAACACTTGTGAAAGTTTTCAACACGTTTTCCCAAACTTCCACTGCACCCATGCTACCATAAAAGAAGAAGTATTTTTATTTCCTTAAATAGATCACCTCAGTCTATTTTTTAAGTTGCCTGATCTGAGAACAAAGGTCGACACTTGTTTCTGATCCTTTAAACTGTCTTGTCTCATCCACTTAAAGAACACAAAGTAAAACTTACTTCACACTTCAGAATAAAAGAAGGATCAGTTCTATAAATTTTGATCAGAATAATGTACAGTGAATGCCTCGAACCCGAGGCATTCGCTTCATAGCTATAAACATCCATATCCACTACACCAACAAGGGCTATAGCTCCCGGGAGCTGTATAATTTTTAACATATGTCATTATAGAGTTACCCATAACAATACATGAAAGCTAATTGTCTTCAAATAAGAGCCCGAACACTGTAGATCAGTGCTAAACCCCAAAATGTTATTCTTTGCATGACTGAAGCTGTTCTCTCAGTTCTCTGCCTTGTAAATGAGAATCTGTTCTTGTGTGTCAGTAACATAACAATATTGTGTACACCTCATAACCTCTCAACCTAACCTCATAACCTAACATAACCTCATAACCTCTCTCAGTTTGAGAGATAGAAACCAGTGTTGATCGAGAAAAGAAGTGTTGAAATGCAGATTTTCTTCAGAAACTAGGGGTGGAAATTTATAGTTTTAACACTAATTTAATAGATCAAAGAAGAACAATGCATAAGTTCATTTGCAGACATCAGGGCTCTGCCCTAGCAGTACTGGGGTGCTATAAGCGACTAACTATTGTCTTCAGGAGAAAAGAAAAACTAAATTTTTGCACATAGCTTAACTGCTGGGCACCCTAAATTTTATATTGAAATTTGTTTGTTAAGATCGAGTGCTGAAAAACTGTTACAAATACAGTCAGATGTTTCAGAGATAGCCCCTTTATCAGTGCTTGTGTTCTCACAAGACAAACACATTTTGTGCTATAGACCCTAAATTTTATTGTTGGGACTCCCTTCAGGGTCCTTGTGATAACTCTTAGAGCACAGTCCCATGACATGAAACCAACTTGTTGAATTGAAATTAGTTGCATCCTCTATAAATTAAATATTATATACTAACTGACTCTCTGAGTCATTACATATGCATACCGCTTCAATGGCAGCTAGATCCATCTGCAGTTGTTTCTGAGCTTTGCCAACTTCTCTACCCTTCTTCTGGACCTGCGCAAAACACAATTGAATTCAAATTTTCAGAAATATTTTATCATTCCTCACATGGCTTGCAAGGTGTAGAAATAGGAATTGTTTTCTCTTCTTTCTGCACTAGTCCTCAGAATGATTAGGTTTATAGTTACCGTAATGTCAGTGATTTGACAGAAACTTTTGAAGTCAAATTGGTCATGTACATACATGTAGCTTAAAAACAGGAAACTATTGTCTTATTATTTAAATTCAATTAATATTTACTACAATTACAATAAGTAATTATAGTAATTGGACTGAGTGGAGTACAATTCAGGGAGCTAGTAATCTAGTAATCAGGAGAGTAATTTCAAATGAGCCGAGCACATAGTGTGAGGACGATTTAAAATTACGAGCAGGGTTACCCCTAAATAATTGTACGACACAATGTTCAATAATATGACTAATCCTATCAATAACAAAATTCTGGATTGTGATTGGTCATCTGCATGCCTATTTCTTATGTAAATGGTGCACGGTCACATGGGTGTCCAATTACAGCTATCCAATTATAACTTTTTGTAATTGGATAGCTGTAATTGGACACCTACATTGCGCGCACATCAATCAGTTGCACTTAAATGGGTTCTTTTTTGCTGTTTTCCTCCTACTTTCAAACTGATAGAAAATATCGTAGATGTTTGGAGTACAAAGGAGTCAACATAGACCTTTTAATCTCGGATTTTGTTACTGATGCAATTAATAAAGGCTGGTTTTCACTGGCGACGGAGTCAGAGTCGGAGTCGTAGTCGGAGTCATAAGAGCGCAATTCCGACCTAGTGAAAATTGAAAATCGGAGTCATAAGCGGAGTTATAAGCTCGACCGAATCGGAGTCGGAAGAATCATAACGGTTCCATTTTCTTCCAATTCCGCTTATGACTCCGTAATCTTCTTCCGATTCCATCGGTCGATTTTCACAAGATTGTAACGCTCTGTGCATCTGATTACGACTCCAACTCTGTTGTTAGTGAAAACCAACCTTAAGTAATTGAACTTTGTGTCGTACAATTCAGGTGTAATCATGCTTATAATTTAAAATCATCCACCTGATACGCACTTGGCCGATTTGAAATTACTCTACTCAGTCCAATTACTACTACTAATTAATCGCATCAACAACAAAATTTGAGATGAAAAAGTCTCTGTGGATACTTTTGTACTCAAATCCCTGGTCAAGGATATTTTATATCAAATTGCAACCAGAAGGGAAACATCAAAAACAGAACCCATTTAAATGCAACTGATTAATGTGCACAGTACGCCAATTACATAAGAAATAGGCATGCAAAAGACTAATCACAGTGGATAATTTTGTTACTGACACGATTATTAAAAAAAATTCTGAACCAGTAGCTGCCTTGTAATGATACCAGTAAATGTTTTAAATCACGATCATCAACCTTGGGACAAGGTTATCCATACACAGCACTCATTTTCTAACCTCTTCAATTCTTCTCTGAACATTTTCTTTGTGTTTCTTGCCTCTCTCGTGAAACTCTACACTCTAAAATTCAAGAACAAAATACACATCAGCTTTTTACAGCAACATCTAGAAACACAAAATGGTGTGTATGCTTACAAAATAGGCTTAATTAATTTTATACAAACGTTTATGTAACAATAATGGATAAATTATATAAACTTAGTTTGATAATCAAGGCTGTTGTCAGGAGCACGATAGCCCAGGACCCGTAAAGTAAAGAACAGAATTAAATTGATTAATCTTGAGTTTAATAAAATTTCCAGGTGAGCCTAAATAATCTTCGACTTCAATTGAATTAAGACTTAAGTTAAACTGTACCGGTTTGTTGTCCGTAATCCAACACTTGCAAAACTCACAGAGCTTTTTCGGTTGAGACTTCCAATATTCAGCCCTAAATTTAAGAAAACAATTAAAAGTGCCTAACTTGTATAAAGTTGTATAACTTAAACATCTTACTCACATGACATCAAGTGAAGAAACTTATTTCGATCGACCTCAACACAAAATCCAAAATGGCGCCTTATTCGTTTGGTTCAAGTCCCTTCCAGCTCGCGAAAATACCACCGGTGTGGTACTGGAAACGAGTGCCACTTCTCGGTGAGTTCTCGCCCTATCCCACTCTTGATACCCTTTAACTCCCCCCTAACCCCCCCCCCCCCACCCCACCCCCCTTCCCCACTTGTCCGTCACCTGTCCTCGACATTCTTCATGTTTATGCTTTGTATGTTTGTTTTTAAAAGTAAACAAGGGGTGCCAAGTTGGAACTTTTCGATCCGAAGGGGAGTTCAAACGCGGAAGTTAACATTCGCCCGCGCTTGCGTGTTTAATATGCTCTTCACGCGACTGTCCCTGAGAGAAAAAAAGGAATTTTTTTGTATTCAAATGTTCAGGCAGTTTAACTTGACTCGAAGTTCAATAACAGAACAGCCGTTGTAAAGTTTTTTTTTTTTCGTTTTAGACCATGCTCTGATTTTAAAAGACAAAAATTATGTTACTGACTGAGGGTATAGTGGCGCTACAGTTCACTGAAACATTTTCCTTGACTTCTAGTTTTTTTTATTCTGGAGAAAGGTAAATACGCGATGCAAGACCAATTGGAGTTTTGCCTGATGCGGGATGAAGATGAAGGCAAAATTGAATTTACAGGGCGCGGCGGGGGAAATAGCATAAAATTATTATGGCACAAAGCGGGATAATACATTTCAAAGGCGAATTGTGGTAAAAAAATATTTGTCGGCGAAGGGGGGATCAGAAATAGGGAATAACGCAATTTCATTTGTTCGTCATCGGCACACAAAAGCGGGATCGATCGGCGGAATTCAAAGGCCGATTAGAAGATTTACATGTACTTTCTTCCCTCCAACAACTTTGACAGAAAGGAGGAAGCGGAAAAAAATATTTGCATATATCGGGTGACAAAAATAAAGATAAAATGTAACGAATACGATTATTTTAAGCTCATGATCAGTTGACGAAAAGGATAACTGAATACGAATAATATAATGCAGCTTTTAGCGTGCATGGCAATAAACTTTTAATCCTGCACTAAAAAACGCAAAAAAGCGATCTCACAGGTGGAAATTAAACCGAAATGAGTAACATCCGTGACTATGCACACAAGAAATCTGACAGTTTTTTCGTGACGCATCTATTCTTATCCAGCCTATACATTTCACGAAAAATAACTTGTAAGCCTGGCTTCCAACTATGAGTCACACAGTGAAAATTTTTAGCCATTTTTTGTGCAATCTACTCAGCGATCAACAACAGTTTTGTCCGCTTGCGACTGCGCTGAATGGCTTTACAACTGAACCACATCGCTCTTTTAATTATCGCCTTGTTGTACTTTTCAAGTCGTGGAGTAATCCGAGGTAAAAATGCTCAAAAATCCCAACCCACCAAGCCCACGAAACATGGCGAAGTCTACCGAGCTAAAAGTGAGATCGACTCGCTAATTTACAAGTTGACTCTGGATTTAAATACTTTTAACGACAAGAAAACCATGGCCGCGGTTATGCAGAAAGACGCCGAGAAATTGGCTCGAATCGCCGAAGAAGAAATCGCCTTGTTGAGGCCAGTTCAGCATCTTTTGGATAAGCTTGCAAAGGGGAACACAACGAGTGCATATCAGCGCTGTATGGCCCGGCCAGGAGGAAAAATATCGGTACGAATTGAGGCGACTGGATCTCCTTTGCCAAAATACTACACTTTAAGTGTACCAGGTATGAAATTGTGCTGTGTTTTCTAGCAAAAAACTTTAGGGAAAACTTTTCATTTTTGGAGACACCATTTCGGAAGGCCGGAATATGGATACAGCAGAAAAGTTTAGAAAACAAAATCTTTAAGAGATAATTTGTGGTTTAATTGCCGGCGACATTGGTAAAAAAAACTTGGAAAAATTTCAGGGAAAAGTAGACATAGCGAAAGTTTCAGTCCAACTTATATTTTACTTCAATTACTCCTCCATCGAAAACGTGGACTTTTTTTTGTTGTACATGTAAGGAATTATTATCAGTATTTCTGCAACAACAACACTGAACAACATTCTTTATTTAGGCACGATATAAGTTAAAGCAAAAACCTTGCTTGTGGGGTCGTGTTTCTAGCTACAAATTAAAAACGTTTCTATATACATTAAAATTTATAATTTAAGTGAATAACAAGCTATAGATCGCTTTTTGTTAGGCTCGCTTCCCGCAGAGTTAAATCGTGGTTCATATATTATGTCGTTCTTAATATTTAAGTTTTCTGGTCTGTACGTAGATAAAATCTTAAAGCGTATGTGACCATACCGCCGAGTAATAGCTATTATATTTTAGCAGAAATTTCATCAGAGACGCTACTTACGAAATTTCGGATTTTGTTACTTTCAGACTGAGGTATAATGGAACTCGAATTTTAATACTTTCACAATGAATTTCCACCGAAAAGATATCAGTTTTGTTTATTTTATCGCTAGAAAATTACCCAGGCATCTTGCGCCTGTTCGCTGTCGAGGCGTTTTAAATTGTTTTCAGATACTTGTCACACTCTGATTGAAATGAACTTTTTCATCAGTAAATCACCGAGAATTGATAGACCGTGGATTGTCACGTGACAACGGCGAGGATTTGCAAGTCCACTACCATGACAACGGACAGCACCCTGTTCAAGTTGACCGTGTTATTAGTGGTCTGGGAACAAATTCCGCAGCTGTCCAATTCAGACTGCAGGCTCCAATCTCAGCCAACACTGTCGATGACGTGTCTTACTTCTTAGTCCTTGGTGCTTCTGTCAGCGGCAGTGCCATGGATAATCCTGATAAGGTGTACGCCTTCAATGACGATTTCTCGAGCTCAGCTCTGAAGAAAGAATGGGTGAGAAATAATTGGGGAAAATGGAGCGTGCAAAACGGGCGATTGCTAGGAAGCACAATGCAGACTAAAAATCTTGGTAAAGGCAACATGGAGGTTGGGTTGTATCTTCGGTCAGGTTTTCAGTGGAAAGACGTTGAGGTAGTGCTTGACATGATGGAGACTGGGACAAACAATAGCTGCCCTGGGCCATTTCTGCGCCTCAGTGATGTGAACCCCAGCAAAACAACAGCTTGGTGGTTTCAATATTTCCCAGGCAGACCTCACACGTGTGACATGAGACCTCAAGCCAATAACAAAGGTGGCAACCGGATGTATGGAAAGTTAACCACAGCCTTCGAATTGAACAAGTGGCTCAATTTCAAGTATCGAGTTCTTGGCGACAGATTTTCGCAGTGGGAAAACGGTAAACTTGTACATGACGATGTAAAAGTGAGCAAGCAATGGATGATACCAGCAGGAACTTTTGGACTGGGCTGTCATCGGTCTCCCAACAACTGCAAAACACTATTTGACAACATTAAAGTGACTCTCCTAGTTGCTAGTCCTCCTAACATCACCCTCGGAATATTTCAACCACTCAGCGTGCTCCCCAGCCAAAGTGCTCTGCTGGGTGAAAAGAAGCTTCCCGCGGACTCATGCAAGCAGATCCACGATGCAAGTCTCGTGAACAACAAACCACGCGCCAAGAATGGCGTTTACTGGATCAAGACAGACCTCCAGGGAAGCTCGTCTGTGCAGACCTACTGCGACATGAAAAACGGTGGCTGGACTCTTGTGGGCAAAATCAGCGGAAATGTGGGCACCATTTACAAAACATGGCTGGTCTCTAACTACAACACTGCAGCGCTAAAAACGCCAAAGCTTACTAAACAGAAGGGGTTTGCCTGTATTGACGCGCGCAATTTGGCAGTAGAGGAAGCGTCCATGGTTTTGTTGTCCAGCGGTGAGAGGATGGATGACTTGGGGAGTAAGTGGGTGATGTGGAGGTTGCCTGGTGACAGAGAAAAAGACTCATTTTGGCGTCATTCTGTAGGAGTCTCAGCTGTGAAGGCGGCAGTGCAGACACCCGTCATGGCCTATGCCTGGAATGGAAACAAAAAGGTAACACGTTTGTATATGAACTGTTCGCGTTGCATTTTCTCTGTTATTCCCCATCCCCAGGTTCAGACCACTGTTCTTAAGTGGGGGGGGGGGGGGGGGGGGGGGGGGGTGGGTTATATTGAAAACCTCGTTATAACGAATTTGCGGAAAAACAACCAAAATGTTCGTTATATCGAGGTATAGTTAATAATTGTTTTGTAACGGTGCTACGTATTTCCGGATCTGAACAAATAACATTTGCACTTTAATGCCTGTATTAAGCTACAGTACACTATAAATATAACTACGGCACTAAAAAACTGTACAGGTTACACCTTTGCCCTATAGCATACACTGTTGCGTTGACATTTATTCGTTATATCGGGGTAGATTCGTTATATCGGGGTAGATTTTACGTTTGGTCTGCCGGATTGTGTTCGTTGTAACGAGGATTTCGTTATATCGAGGTTCGTTATATCGAGGTTCTGTTCCATACATTTTACTTTTTAATTTTGTCGGGCTGAAAAATACCGTTCGTTATACCGCGGACTTCGTTATAGAGAGGTTCGTTAAATCAATCGAGGTTCCATTGTACCAGACCACGTTCAGCTGTATTTTGCAACACTATAGAGCGTTTTCACTCACGTGACCTTCAGTCCCGTGGGACTCAAATGACAAAGGCCATGGCAGCCATGTTGGTGTTCCTAACAAAAGAAGTTAATTAAAATTCTTTTGTACGGGAACACCAATATGGCGGCTATGACGTCAAGTGAAAACGCTCTATTCTAGAATAGACACCGAAAATCCCTGCCCGTATCCCAAACTCACTATTTTTTTGAAACTCTATCTTCGTACCACTGATCAGTTTCATGGTAAATTATACCCTATTCTAGACCAAAACTCTCTGATTTCTATACCCTAATCACAGCGGCACATACCCGTATAGCTTATATGTGATAGTTCCCCCGGGAAGTAAACCCAGGTTCAGTTATAAACACAAACTGGTAATACCAAATAGCCCCGGCCGCGCGTTGTAGATTATCTCTAGTCCACTTCGTGCTGACCAAAAATAAAGGTGCACGGTCTTAGATTGAATCACACCGAGCAACATTTATAGTCGATGGGAGAGTAATAGAGTTCCTGAGTGGGTGTCCTGTTACTTCAGCCCTCCTTCTCAGCACGGGATGATGCTGGTAGTCGAATGAAGCAAAACATATTTCAGTGTTCGCCCTTTGCTAGAAAATATTAAAAAAATAATACATGAATTTCTATAGCGCTCATTACTAAAGCTCAATGGTGCTTATCTCGCTTGTCTTGTAAAAGTGAGAAAATCAACCTAATTCTCAAAATAAAACATTTATCTTGCTAAAAATAATAAAAAAATAGTATAATTCTAAAAATATGTAACTTCAGTAAAAAATCGTGTATATTCTTAACCTAAATCAAACGCTTCTCTAAAAAGTAGTGTTTTTATTTTGATCTTAAAATCACTAAGGGATTGGCATGATTGGATTGATCTAATGTTATCAGGTAGCGCGTTCTGTCTCCGTAAAACTTGAGATTTGACTTTGGTATCACAAGTAGATTTTTTGATGAGGATCTTAGCTGCCTGGTCGGAGTATAGGGCTGAAGAAGTTCAACCGTATATTTTGGAGCCATATCCGGCATTCAGTGCTTTGAACGTCAGAAGTTATATTTTGTAAGTAATTCGTTGTCTGATTGGTAGTCAATGCAATGCACGAAGAACCGGTGTTATATGTTCTGAGCTTCGAGTTCTGGACACCAGTCGAGCTGCGCAGTTTTGTACATACTGTAGTCTATCAAGGACTGATTTCGGTAAACCATATGGAAGAGCATTACAATAATCTAACTTGGATGAGATAAATGCATGTACAAGTACTTCAGTCTCATATTAGGAGAGACAGTTCCTTATCTTTGCTATATTTCGTAAGTGATACAAAGCTGTTTTGCATGATTGAGTTCATAACATGTTTCTCTAGGTTGATATGAGTATCAAAAGTTACACCTATATTTCTAGCATTACTAGAGACTTTAATGTATTCGCCAACCACATGAATACCCTCAATAGGTGGGGTGATTTTGTGCTTTGGTCCAAGTACTACTGAGGAGCTCTGAATCTGGATTCAATATTTCTCTAGCTGTACCTATTGACGTCCAAAGTAGTATAAAATAGTATGCTTTCCCATTTAATTTTACGTGATAAAATAATCCAAAAATTAAAGGTGCATTCCTGAATATTATGCTATATTGTCCAACTAACTTACAGATCTGTTACCAGAACAAGTTTGGGTTGATGCCTTAGTCAGCGCATGGAGGGGCATATCCCTACGCTTCAGTTGCTGGCGGAGGACGCCGTCTTCATACTAACGAAAACTGCATGGCTGTGGGGGTGAACAGCCAAAGGCTCTACCGTGCACGGCTGGTCAAACAATGGCAATAGCAATGATTGTCCAAGGAGCGATTCTGATTGGCCAAACAGATCGTACAGCCATAATTCCCCTCATCTGACAGTCTGGCTCAAGTAACTAAACCACAGGACATCTACATAAACTGTGTGTTTCCTGTGACTCAACTCATCTTGAGTTTCAACGCCGAGAATGTGATAAGAAATACTTGATTGATTTGTGATCATGGGTTTTAATTTTTTCTGTCTTTGCTGTGGGGATTTAAAGTAAGAAAGCGTACGAAATGGTACCAATCAAAAGGCTTAGTGTAAAATTTTAATTTAAAAAAAAATATAATTAAATTAAAAATATTTAATTTAATTTTAAAAGGGATGTTAGGTGTAGTGTGAATAGTTTGACTGTATGATCTCGTGCGTATAGAGTGTTTTCACTGACGTCATATCAAAATTCAGAAGCATTTTAATGCTTCTGAATTACTTAAAAGTAATGCTTCACATAAGAACTATAGTAAACTTCATTGTTCTGTGGCAATGGCTCTTTCCCACATAGAATATCTTTGATTTTAAGAATAGAGGAGGAGCTGATGGTTCTTAATTATATTTCATTATAAAAATACAGAAAATCTATTTGCGTCAAATATAGTTTAGGAAATGTTCGTGCTTAACCAATCAGAATAGCAGAAGACAATAGCTACTAATTTTGCTTCTTTGATGAAGTTCCCCAAATACAATTTCTTTTAAAAATTGCATGTTCTGCAATTGGGTCTCAAAATACTTGAAATCTTAAAAAATTTAGACTTTATGCACCTTGAACCTTAACTTTTTAGCGGTTTTTGAGTCTAGGCCAATGAGATCACTAGCTGTAACAATGAAAATAGTTGACATTCCATCATGCATTGCCGTTCAGCACTATCCTTCTTATGCGGATCATTACTTAAACAACAGTTTTCGATTCCAAAATGTTTATGGAATTGTAGAGAGTTTAAAACTACACACCTGGGCCAAGTTGTGAATCGCAAAAGCATTTTGGTAAAGAGTTACAGGCGAACGAGTATTAGAAATTTTTAGTAAGAAATGTATGGAGCGGCCATCTTGGTGCCCCACTAAGGGACACCAACATGGCGGCCAAAAATTCAAAGTCTTAATTACACCAAAAGTCTCATCACAAAATATTGTATTCACTATAAGTGCCATTAATTCGGCTTATAAGCATCTATAATGCAAAAATAACTGTCAACTGGTTCAATTTTGTTTATTTTCACGGCTTATCTGAAATAGCGTGACGAATTGCGTGACACATTTAAAAACCAACCTTAATAAATCGGAAGCAAAACATCGTTAAAACCCGAAACTTTTTGTGAAAGATTATAACACTGGTATCCACATACCATATTAGAAACAGCTTTGTAGGATGTATAGTTTAGATTTTTGAATTTTTAAGACGTCATGTGCAAACACTCTATAAAAGTAGTTTTTAAAGAGCGGGTTGTTTGACTGACTGTTTCAACAACCGGAGGGGAAATCTTTAAACTTCTTGAACCGAAGAAGGACGTCCTAAAGTCGGTCACCAAAAAAAGTATTTTTCTGCACCTGTTCTTCTGAGATTTTTTAAATAAATATTGTTAATATGAGGCGAATAATCATTTAAGTTACTCATAACACAAGTTAAGAACATTATTTATTTGCTGCTTTTTCCCCTCGAAGCTTTCATGGGTTTAAATCAATTTATTGTTATTTAATAGCCACTGTAGCCGCAGAAAAGGGAAGTTTCGGAAACAATTGAAGTACCTATCAGGATTGATTTATTGGAAAATGCATTAATTGCAGTTATTTTAAACAACAAAAAAAAGAAAGACAAAATAATAAAATCAAGTGTTGGGTTAAAATTGTATTTAGTCCTTTATTATTTAAGAATCTTTCCTCCCATGAATTTGTCTTTCCACGCAGTCACGTTCGTGGGAAAGGAGTGGGTGATGAACCCAAATAACGTCTGCGTAAAAGGTTATAAACCAACGGGATCGGAGACAAACATTGCGAGTTGAAGGCGTTCAGATAGTGGAAAGCGAACGTGTTGACAGAAGGAAGATGAAATAGGCGCGAAAGTTTCCTAGCCTTTTTTCTGTTCGCAATTTTTTTTCTTAGCGTCACACCACACTATATGAACGCCTGGCAGCTAGAACAGGGTACGGATAAGTAACACTCGACCGCTTCCTCTACAAAACGAATCTACAAAAGATTCCCCAAAAAACGACTAATATAAGGAAGCTTTCTCTCATTAATTCTTGTGAAATTTGACAAGAATAAACATCAAAGACAGTACGCCATCTTAAGTGTTTACTTAGGTTGTCCTTGCAATGATCAGGGACCAAAGGGTTATTTCTGAAGGAAATCCTACAAGAGACAATCAAACAACGTCAGTTTATTTTTGGCAATGTCTAATGTCCGGGAAACCTTGTGATCACTCGCAAACACTTGTAAAACTTTGTCAAGTCAGCTTGCTGCCACAACAACAGGTTGCTTAGTAATCTATTGACAACGCAGGTTCAGTCGTACGTTCTCCTTCATCGACTGCAAGTGGTGCTCTCGAGAACCAAAGTCAGGCAATTCAAACTTTGACCGCACACTTTACGAGTCCTTATAGTGTTTCAGCCTGCATAAAGGAAAAAGAAAAAAAAAAAAGAAAAATCATAAAAGAGCAACTCCTCCACTCTGTGCCAGTATTAATCATTTACAAAGCTGTAATTTAGGTACTTGGTCACGCAATGCTTGTCCCCAAGCGTTGCGTGACGACCAAATTTACGCCTGCGTAGTACCATAGCATACAAAACAAGCTGACAAAGCGGGCAGTGAGTTGGCAGTAAATTCATAATTAACAGTTATTCTTCGAGGACACGCCAGAAATGAGCTGATATATATAACCAACGAGGCGCGTCGCGCCGAGTTGGTTATCATCAGCTCATATCAGGCAAGTCCGAGAAGAATAACTATTTTAGTAAATTAAATAATCATGTTATGATAACGATCATTTTTTATTATTTTTCCATATTTGGAAAATTAATATCCAGAGGTACAAATTCACTAATTGGGAATATTCGAAAAATAGTCTTTATCTTTAAAACTCATTATACAAATCGATTAATTTACGGAGTTTGAGGTGATGTTTTCGTCAACATTTGCTATTTTATTTTGACCATTATTTACTAGACATCATTGCAATTACTGGAGGTTCTTTTATAACTTTTGGTGCCATGTTTTCCTCCCCATAACTGAACGATCCCTTTCCAGGCTTTTTAACGTCCTGAGTCGGATGATCCAGCTCTAGTGTGAAAATGGAAATTACAATTCGATTTATTAATATTTTGGCGAGAGAAATCCACCATTTCTCTTGATTATCGATGATTACTGCCTAGCAATAATAAGTGCAACCATCTGAGCACAGCAAATGTTTAAAAACAATTTGTTCATTTTCTTCAACGCCAACTTAAACATGAGACTAAATAATACCGTATTGTCGCTGCATATCGAGGAATCAAACAATCAAATAGAAGATAATACATGACTACGCGAAGATATGAAATTTCTCTTCGAGTGTTCAACTCGATATCGAGTTGATATCGAGTTGAACACGAGAAGAGAGATTAGCCATGTATTATTTTGTTTATTAACCCTTTCACTCTCAGAGTTAATTATGGAGTTATTTAGTGTAGTTCCAACTTTTGAGTCTGTGGACAAAATCCTATGGTGTGGCCATTCAAATGAAACCTCTTCGCCAGTACTTTCCTTAGGTACTATTTGTTTGTCAATATTTTACAAAATGAGATTTCAATTTTTCTTGAATTTTGATTTTTAGCCCTGTTGGGAGTCAAAGGGTTAAATAAACGACTCTAATTACGAAGATTTAAGCAATTTTCCGAAGATTTTCGAAAAATCTCCGAATACTATCCCAAGGCTGTACGAATGTTTCCGATCATTTTCCTAATTTTTGTAGCTACTTCTTAGAAGAGAAGTAGCTACTATGTCATCGAGTGTGTAAGTCCGTAAGTGGACCAATCTTCGGATTGTGTTCGGAACATATATCGGTTTTATTTCGGATTATCGGTTTTATACGATTCCAAACTCGATGAAACTCGATCACGTTGACGATAGCCGAGACTAATCTCGATGTTACCCGATTCATTTTCGTCCGCTCTCGTGAACGATCGACTACTTATCGATTGAGACGTTCCAGCGACGTGCTTTCTTTCCATGTGGTCGATGTGCAACCCAACAGTTCACGATTTAATACAGGTAAGAGAATTTGTTTACAATGGTTTGCTATTTTGCACCAGTAACCAGGCACAGCTTTCAAGCAATGTGCACGATATTTTCTAGAAAAGACTTCTTTAGGTTGTTTGACGGTCTGCTTACAATTTCCACCAGATAAACCAACGCTGAACCGAGATGTTTGACTTCGTTGGGCGGCCATGATGAAGCGATTTGTGCAGCGAAACACCTCGAATTGGTCCATGTACATCATCTGGCGAACCCTTATACGGATTTAAGTAACTCCCTTCGGGGAACCAAATATTTCCTTCGGAAAACCAATACTGTCTTACACAAATAACTCTTTTCGGGGAACCAAATATTTCCTTCGGGAAACCAATAAGCTTACTGTCTTTCGAGACACAACTAATTACCTTCGGGGAACCTTTCGAGAAACAAATGATCCCAGGGATGGGAACAGAAATCTCGGTTACGAGAAGATTTTTCATAAAGGATCAAGTTGTTTGGTTGAGTCATGTAGGTGGTTTTCATGTTACGTCATCGCCGCCATGCTGGTGGACATAAACAAAAGTTCTTTCATTAGCTACTTTTGTTCGTCCACCAGCATTTGTTCGTTTTACTATTGTTATCGATGTCTCTAGAGATTGATTGCAAACCACCTATTGTGGCAATTATTAAATTATATTTCAAGTTAAACGAATGTATACTTCCACATGTTCTGACATGTTGAAACTGAAAAGAGCTCTATGTAAGAAAAATACACTTCCATTTGCTGTTAGCAGATTGATCTATACCCATAGATGATTTTAAATTGTTATTACCAAACGCAAGAACTATTGTACTTTGTGTTAAAAATAAAATGTTCGTTTTTCATCTTGTGGTATTGAATCATTGACGTCGTTCTCACTCACTCAGTAGCTATGGTGTAAATTTCCATGTTAACATTTTACTTCCGGTGTTAACATTTCCAGTGTTACCTTATATTTGATCAAGGAAATGTTATACCAAGCCGGACAGAGAGACGAGAGAATCTGCGGGAAAAGGGCCCAGCGCGAGGAAACCCTTTGCTGCTCACTCGCGCATTGTCTCGTTCTCGTTGTTGCCTCGCCTACTGTGAATACTTATTTAGATTTAACATATAACTCACAACACATGAGAGCTACATCACTTGCATAACATAATTACTTACAATTTGTTTCTTATAATTATACTTGCACACATTACATTTTTTATAATTCAATACAATTTCAATAAAAATAACAAACATAAGCATTACAGTACAGTGCAAACAATTTTACAATAAAAAGACCAGGATTTAATTACAACTCAGTATTATGTTAAACCAATCATTTCAATCGATTATTTCCTACTTTCATTAGTTTTGCACTTCTAGGCCGAGTTGTTCAAAGCCTGATTAGCACTAATCCTGGATTAACTATCAACAGAACATATGAGTTGTCATGGTAATTAACCCTGGATTAGCGCTAATCGTCCTTCGAACAACTCGGTCCTGTATTTCCCACCGGTAAGCTCATGTCCTCTCAGAGGCCTATTTTTAATTGGTCGAGAGACCAAAATAAGTTGCTTTCCATTTAATTACCACATGCATGCATTCCTCAACTCTCTATCTCTCTTTTTTCATTTCCTTCCTACAGAAGTAGCTACATGTAGTCCTCGACTACCTATTTTTTTAAGATTGACGAACATGATTGGAGGACTCGGTATAAAAGGAGGACTGTGGACTGCGGACTTGTTTACCAATACCTGTAAGAATTATTTTTGTACAGTTCTTGCACGGTTAAATAGTAAAAGATTTATCTATCGTTTCCAGAAGTTTTTTACCCCTAACAATATCAACATGCGTCCATGTGTTTTTGTGCCTTTAACTGCCTGTCTTGAGTTAAACCAAAACAATGCTTACCCATTCGCCTCGGAAAGCAAGGCATGAGGCGACTCAAGGATAAAAAGAAAGGATAAAGATAACATGAGACATACATAAATGTTTATTACAGATCCCTTTTAACAGGGCTTTTCAGCCACATAAATAAATTTGCAAAACACAGTTTTACAATAAAAACTACTAACACAGCTAATAAATATTTCATATATATAAATATTCACAACGAAGTTGATTACGGCTCTTTTAAACATAGGCACGCATTGCGTGCATGAGCTATTTTGAAAATTCCCTAAATGATATGAAATGGTGAAAGCAACAAAACAGCTGAAGAAAACTAGCACAAATAACCGCTTGCAGATATACGTTTTTCAAATCCTCCGGCCCGCCTCCTACCCCCCCAAAAAAATAACGAGATCACGAACTGCGTCCCGTTTCTCGAAAGTCCCGATAACTTTTCGGGCCCGGAAAGCTATCTTATGTGCGCAATGTATTCATTGATTTTGAAAGCTAAGCAATAAAATTCTAAATTGACAAAACAAGTCGAGCTGGTTTGAGGGCTAAAAAATGCATCACCATTTTATAGATTCTGATTTTAATATGAGTTGCGGGCCCGAAAAGTTGTCGGGACTTACGAGAAACGGGCCCTCTGCGACCAAAACTCAATTTAGGTGGAAAAATGCAAAGTTTGCTTTTGTATTCTAGCCTAAAGGGTTAGGGTATGAAAATAGGTAGGAAGTTTTGGCTAGCTTTTTCACGGGATTTTCGGAGTTATTTTATGACGAAACTACGGCCCCAGTGAAATGAGCAACTTGTTTCAGTAATCAGTGTATTAAATGTCAACCAGAAAAGTCCTGCACAGAAATTTGATGCATCCAAATTGAAGGATAATTATTTCCTGAAAATTTGTATCTAGTCTTTTTTTAAAAAGTTGCTTTTATTATTTACAAAAGAAACGTGGAAATGGTTCCCTTTGGCCTAGAAGACGCAAACGAATTAAATTAAATTGTTTTCAACTCTAAACCACAAGCTAATTAAATTAGTGACACGAAAATTCTTTGAACCACCTGTTTCTGTAATGTCAACCAGAAAAGTCTTTAACAGAAACTAAACGCATGTAAAATGAATATTGGTAGTCTCCTTGTGAATTGCAACTAATAGTATTTAAACAACTGTTTTTATTCTCCACAAAAAAATCGTGCAAATAGAAACAGAAACTAATTAGATTAAATTGTTTTCAACTCAAAACCACAAGCTTGAAAATTAGTTACACGAACATTGTTGAGGTTAACATTTGGAACCAAACATCTTTTTCTGTAATGTCGACCAGAAAAGTCTTAAATTAGAAACTTAGCGCATCCAAAATGAATTTTGCAACTAATAGTTTTTTAAACAGGCGTTTTTTAACGCACCATAACAATTAACGTTTTCTCGAAAACATGTTGAATTACAAAATACAGTCGCTACTCGCTTGTAGCAATCGCTTGGGGCATACAATTAATAACCTACACATCTGCTCACATTAATTCAAAGAAAGATAAACGTTTTAAATACTGTAAATTGTATATTAATTGCATTACGTTTTCTGTTGAACTCCATGCATCCCGGACAAGTTTCTAAAAGGACGAAGTTCAACATTTTCACGGACAGACAACGTGACTGACAAAAAAGATACAATTTCAAATAGTAATCGCTTGAAACCTAGGTTTGAAACGTACAATTCATGTTCCGCATCACATTATTTGAAATCCGCTTGCCGTTTTTACAATAAAGCTATACTTTCTTACTTCTGTACAAGCTCACCTATAAACGTAACCGCAGTCGGTCCACATTTTTTGGACGTCTCATCCCTCGCAGACCATTAATTGTACAATTCATGCATAGAGCACATTTTAGGCGGTATTTCCGAATAAATGCCCTTGACTATTGCCATGTTAGCAAGCCAGTCGGGATTAGAGCACAGGTCCCAACCAACAAATCTTCAAAACTTTACACTTTTAGTGTTTGAGGCAACAATCGCGAAGATTCAAGATGGCAGATTTTCAATTCATGTCAAGTGCCCTTCTTTGACCTTCAGTAATACCATTTTAGAAGCAAGAATTTGATTGGCTGACATAGTACACGGTGGACATACTAGAGGCAATCTGATTGGTGTGACATAACCCAAGACATACATACAAACAAACATACTAACATCACAAACCAACCTTTGCGCCTGCTAATGAGCTATTTTTTTTTTCAAAATAGCTCAAAAAAGAAGAGAGTACTAATTTCATGGTAGCCACAGAGATCAGTTTTCAATATACATGTTTTCTTGACGTTTTAACTCGTGAAAAGGGGAAAGCGTTGAACGAGTAGTTTGGGAAAATTTGGTCGCTCGGTGGCTCGGTTAGTCGGTCGGTCGGTCAATGGGTTGTAAACTTTCACCCACTCCAAGTGTAAAAAAATATACCTGGAGAATACTCGACCGCCGAAAAAGAGGACATCGAGAAAACAATGTACTGATTTTTAGCGTTTGGAGTCCTTCAATTTTCAAAGCACAAATGTCAAGCTCTCGAAAATTAAAACCGATCTGCGGACTTAAAATGGATTTTTCAAGACACAAAATAGGAAAATGCTATGGCAAGGTAACTTCATTTAAAATGTGCGAAGTTACTCTGCCTTATCAACGGAAATTTGATGAAGTTGGCAACCTCTATCGAAAGTCTTAATTTACTTAATAACAATACTTTATTTCATTAAAATTGTGACCCAAATCTTTCGACTCTGAAGGAAAACCTGTGGCGATTTTTGTCATCAATTTTTACGTGACGAAAGTTATTTACCGCCGTGATCCCCGATAATAATAAGCGTACTCATGTTGACGGACCTTGGCTGCTGCGTGTTGTAACTTCTCGTACCATGCATCTTTCCGAGTTCTCCTCCTCGACTTCATTTGCTGGTCATACCACTGTATGACTGAAGTCTACAAAATATTTTCATTGTGCCTGGTCATCTGCGCGGCTAGCGTCCGATTACAGTTTTCCAATTACAACTTTGGTGGGCCTGCTTCATGAGAAAATGATCAACTAAATCAGAATTACTCTCGATATTTTAATCTGAAAATTCTGGTTAGTTAATCGATCGTGTTCTTGCATGCTATACGCTATAAGAATCCCATCTGAATGGCTCACGCATTGCTTAACTGTCTCGTTCTCAGTTGTGACCTAAAAACGTTTCGCAGTATGTCTATGACCGCCTGTCGAATGTGTCTCATCTTCCAGCAGTAGATCAGCGGATTCAGAGATGAATTGAGAAACATCAGTGTGCAAGCGTAAACCCGAAAAGAGTCCGTTATACGGATACTTGCTTCTGAGATTAAATAGGCAATATTGACACATGTGATTGGTAAAAAACAAGCTAAAAATACGAGATACACGTAGAATGTACCAACGGCAGTTTTTCTCAGACTCGTAGCGTTTGTCATTCCATCATTTGTTGTCAACTGTTGCACTTGCAGGGCTTGAATTTGATTTGCGTGACGTCGTACGGCTGCATATATCTTGCAGTAAAACAATCCTGAAGTTATGTAACAAACAACCTCAACAGTTATGTAAATAATGAATGTAACTTTCATTGGAATCCAGTGCAATAAATCAATCAAGGAAAGAAATACACTGAACACCCATACTGAGATCACTACAGCAACAACACGCTTGTAGGTCACAAGTTCCTGGTATCTGAGATGAAGATGAATAGCCAAGAATCTGTCGGCGCTTAGAGCGACAACACCAAAGAAAGAAGCATAACCAATTACCATTAACGCGATGCGATACGCGATGTATATGGTGTTATAAGTATTGTTGTTAATGCCTTGTTCCACCCTCATGACAAGATACGCAATGTACAATGGTTGGACCAATAAACCAACACCAAGATCAGAAACAACCAGACTCAGGAGCAATGTTTTTAAAGGCTTTGGCAACGATGAAGTTTTTCTTAGCGCGTGTATCGTTACAATGTTCAACATGATGGCGGTGTAAGACAAGAAGGTGTTGAAGACGCAATTAGCTATGACCGTCCGCGAGTCGACTTTTTCACGAACTTGTTTCATTGTATAGAACTTGTAAAGAACTCTGCAAGTCTATAATGGAAACGCGGGTTTTGTCCAAGCGAGATTGAGAAAATACTTCTTTGCTGTTTTTCTTATTCCAAATTATTAAAATAATCTCCCGATGTTCAGAACATGCTCTTCTCGCACGTCGTTCAGTACTTGGACTGGTCAAATAATTTCTTGTTGTCTACCGTTTTTCCTCAGGATTACAGGTACATTTGATTGAATCGAATATATAGTATTCGTTCGAACCCAACACAACTGTACCTTAAACAGAGAATAGAAACGTATATATTTTGCGTCTCCAATGAACCTTAACTGGCAGATGTCTCGTCCCAAGAAATAATTTTTTCCTGATTTGAATATAATTTTTCTGTAATGACGACGATAGGTCAGGCTCTATATTAGCATTAACGATCGTCCAGTTAGAAAAGGATAAAATTTGGTTATTAAAAAAAACTTGATGCGACAAATACGCAATTTGCAGCTGGGGTCATAACACACTGGAAATGCATAAATGATGCGCAATTAAAATAAAGAAAAGATGGGTCAGAATTTCTAAACTGTGAAAATTAAAGCGATATATCAAAAAAGAACGAGTACTTCGTAGCTGCACCCAGTCACCATATACAACAGTTTTTAAACTTTTTTCAATCACTGGAAAGATCACCTGAGTAGCAGTTGCTATGAAGTATTAAGAAAACCATCGAGAGGCAGTTAGATGATATTTCGCTAGTTACAGAGGACTGTGTCAAAGAATAATTATGGGAATTCTTTACACAACACCTAAATAGCCAACTTAGCCTACTGCCGCACAAACGTGTGATCAGGCAACATCTACTCTGTCTATATGCCAACATCATCTCATTTTGCTAAAATGAATGACTAAAAAAATGCCTTTACGATAGTAGAAGCAATAAACTTTTCAACCATAATAAGCAGTGAAACTATATTCCTCCATTCACTTTTTTTAAGCAGGTGGTAACTGAAGGCGGCTGTGACAGGTTGACAAAGCGGGAGAATAATAGCTCATTTTCAGTTTCCGGCCTGCTTAAAGGGAGTTGAAAGAAAACTGGGGATCAGTAAAAAATAATAAATTTATTGTTGGTGAGAAGGTGGCACAGATGGAAATTATATAAGTTTATTATATATAAAAAACGTTAACAAACATTTATACATAGACATAGTCGCTGTTTGCGGAAGTCAAGTCGTTATAATCACGTGCGAAAGAGAAAAATAACAAATGTATTATAACGTCTGAAAATTCACAAATAGTTGGGAATATTCGAAAAAATACATATTCATATTTCGTTCGCCCCCCCTTATAAAGGTGCGAATTCTTAGAATAAATTCTACACGTGCTCATTTCGTATTCATAAACAAAACTCTGAAAACTGCTTGTCAGCTTCGCCTGAGCTCAGATGCGGAGCAGCTTATTATCCCATCAACTATTTCTCCAATTGGAAGCCCTTCTAAGCAAAAAAGAATCGATGTAAAAGTATTGCAGTACCTTGAAATTCATGTGGAAGGAGTTTGACACCAAACTGCAGGATAATTTTCGAAAAATGATGGAAAACGCAGCATTGGGGATTTCAGCAGGTTTTGGAGCATTTTATAATATTTACAATATATAATCAGCTCATATTCGGCAAGTCCGAGAAGAATAACTGTTTGAGTAAATTTTCAAACACTCAAACAACCGGAAGATGCAAAAAAAAATATTTTTGCTGCATAAAAAATACATGTAAACAAGTGTCACATGATCATGTTATGATTACGATTATTTTTTATCCTTTTTCCATATTTGGTCAACTTAAACATAATGGCTCAGATCCATAGCGGAGGGAACCAATCAGAAATCTAGAAACTTATTAACCAGAGGTACAAATTTACTAACTGGGAATATTCGAAAAATAGTCTTTTCCTTTAAAACGTATTAGACAAATCGATTAATTTACGGAGTTGGAAGTGATGTTTTGGTCAACATTTGCTATTTTATTTTGCCATTTTGGTACTCAGTAGACATCATTGCAATTACTGGAGGTTCTTTTATAACTTTAAGTGCCATGTTTTCCTCCCCATAACTAAATGATCCCTTTCTAGTTTCACGCATTTTACGTCCTGAGTCGGATGATCCAGCTCTAGTGTGAAAATGGAAATTACAATTCGATTTATTAATATTTTGGCGAGAGAAATCCACCAATTCTCTTGATTACCGATGATTACTGCCTAGCAATAATAAGTGCAACCATCTGAGCACAGCAAATGTTTTTAAAAACAATTTGTTCATTTTCTTTAACGCCAACTTAAACATGAGACCAAATAATACCGTATTGTCGCTGCATATCGAGGAATCAAACAATCAAATAGAAGGTAATACATGACTGCGCGAAGATATGAAATTTCTCTTCGAGTGTTCAACTCGATATCGAGTTGAACACGAGAAGAGAGATTAGCCATGTATTATTTTGTTTATTAACCCTTTAACTCTCAGAGTTAATTATGGAGTTATTTAGTGTAGTTGCAACTTTTGAGTCTGTGGACAAAATCCAACCTCTTCGCCAGTACTTTCCTTAGGTACTATTTTTTTGTCAATATTTTACAAAATGAGATTTGAATTTTTCTTGAATTTTGATTTTCATCCCTGTTGGGAGTCAAAGGGTTAAATAAACGACTCTAATTACGAAGGTTTAAGCAATTTTCCGAAGATTTTCGAAAAATCTCCGAATACTATCCCAAGGCTGTACAAATGTTTCCGATCATTTTCCTAATTTTTTAAGATTGACGAACATGAGTGGAGGACTCGGTATAAAAGGAGGACTGTGGACTGCGGACTGCGGACTTGTTTACCAATACTTGTAAGAATTATTTTTGTACAGTTCTTGCACGGTTAAATAGTAAAAGATTTATTTATCGTTTTCAGAAGCTCGAACATTTTTTACCCCTAACAATATCAACATGCGTCCATGTATTTTTGTGCCTTTAACTGCCTGTCTTGAGTTAAACAAAAACAATGCTAACCCACCCACCTCTGAAAGCAAGGCATGAGGCGACTCAAGGATAAAAAAAGGATAAAGACAACCTAAGACATACATAAATTTTTATTACAGATCCCTTTTAACAGGGCTTTTCAGCCACATAAATAAATTTGCAAAACATAGTTTTACAATAAAAACTACTAACACAGCTAATAAATATTTCATATATACTAGTAGTAATCATAGATTATAGTGCGTCTCCTTATCCCGTGGCACCTCGTCTTGACCTAGTACCTTAGTTTCATGAATTAATTCAGCCACTGTTTAAAAGGGATTTGTCGCGAGATAATCGTCGGGCCGACATCAAACAAATTCACGATATCGCCGTGGGATCGGGCAAAATCCTGCCGTGCTGTGTACTCCGAAAGGTCTCAGATTTTTACGACATATAAATGGTATATTTGTCTTGATTTCATTTCGGTTATTTCTCCGATTCTGAAATCATACTCCTCAGTACATGTACTAATACCGGAACCGGAAATGAGAAATTTCTGAGAAAAGCCTGAAAAAGTGCTCCCGTGATAAACTTCTTGGACACCGACGATTAAGTCACACAACATTCAACGTGAATTTCGCAGGATTTTTCGGATAAAATTACAACTACCAGTTGCAAGTAAGACACAAGACTGTTGAATATAATTCCTCTATTAGCTAGACAAATTTTAGTCACAAAATTGCGAAATCTTTAGTCGCAAATGCGCCCGATACAGGCGCAATTTCGAGCACTGTAAAGTTCGCCTGGCGCGGCCGGTCAGTGAATTATTGCTACAAGACATAAGCGAATTGCACCGTACCGTAGAACATCGCGAAGAACGACGTCGGTATTTAGGTGAAAGCTTCCCAAATCAGGCAGAGAACCACAGCAAAATCAAGATAGAACATTCAAAACATACCAGAACGGTAGGGAGGAAAATCTGTAACTTCTTGCTTGATTCCAAAGAGACCCAACAACTTACTTGGTCCGGAGAAGAACCTTCGTCCAATTTTTCCACTGCGTACTTTTACCAGGCATTGAAATATTGAGCCGTACGATTCCAAAATCGGGAAAATATCCGAAACTAAATCAAGACAAATAGATTATTCACATGTGACATTTCGGAACCCCAGCTCCCCAGGATGATGCCTGATTTCCACGCGCTGGGAATGCTGGATACTATTGTGACGTTTCAAGATGGCGCCGATTTGGTACCGACACTTTTCTCGATTCGTTCCGCTTAGCCTAGACGACGCGCTAAGAATGCTGGATACTGTTGTGACGTTTCAAGATGGCGCAGATTTGGTACCGACACTTTTCTCGATTCGTTCCGCTTAGCCGACAAGATTAGGAAGCGTCTCCTTCGTCGACGCAATAAATATTCACAACGAAGTTGATTACGGCTCTTTTAAAAAGAAGAGACTACTAATTTCATGGTAGCCACAGAGATCAGTTTTCAATATACATGTTTTCCTGACGTTTTAATTTGCGAATAGGCGAAAGCGTTGAACGAGTAGTTTGGACAAATTTTATTCGGTCGCTCGGTGGCTCGGTTAGTCGGTCGGTCGGTCAATGGGTTGTAAAAAAGTGTAAAAAAAAATATTCCTGGAGAATACTCGACCGCCGAAAAAGAGGACATTGAGAAAAAAATGTACTGATTCTTAGCGTTTGGCGTCCTTTAATTTTCAAAGCACAAATGTCAAGCTCTCGAAAATTAAAACCGATCTGCGGACTTAATATGGATTTTTCAAGACACAAAATAGAAAAATGCTATGGCAAGGTAACTTCATTTAAAATGTGCGAAGTTACCCTGCCTTATCAACGGAAATTTGATGAAGTTGGCAACCTCTATCGAAAGTCTTAATTTACTTTATAACAATACTTTATTTCATTAAAATTGCGACCCAAATTTTTCGACTCTGAAGGAAAACCTGTGGCGATTTTTGTCATCAATTTTTACGTGACGAAAGTTATTTACCGCGGCGATCCCCGATGATGATAAGCGTACTCATGTTGAGGGACCTTGGCTGCAGCGTGTTGTAACTTCTCGTACCATGCATCTTTCCGAGTTCTCCTCCTCAGCTTCATTTGCTGGCGCGTACCACTGTATGACTGGAGTCTACGAAATATTTTCATTGTGATTGGTCATCTGCGTGGCTTGCGTCCAGTTACAGTTTTCCAATTACTACTTTTGTAGGCCTGCTTCATGAGAATGATTAACTAAATCAGAATTATTCTCGATATTTAAAATAATTCTGGTTGGGAAATCGATCGTGTTCTTGCATGCTATATGCTGTAAGAATCCCATCTGAATGGACTTTTCTATGGCCTACGCACTGCTTAATTGTCTCGTTCGAAGTTGTGACCTAAAAACGTTTCGCAGTATGTCCATGACAGCGTGTCGAATGTGTCTCATCTTCCAGCAGTAGATCAGCGGATTCAGAGATGAATTGAGAAACATCAGTGTGCAAGCGTTAACCCGAAAAGGGTCCATTATACGGATACTTGCTTTTGAGATTAAATAGGCAATATTGACACATGTGATTGGTAAAAAACAAGCTAAAAATACGAGATACACGTAGAATGTACCAACGGCAGTTTTCCTCAGACTCGTAGCGTTTGTCATTTCATCATTTGTTGTCAACTGTTGCACTTGCAGGGCTTGAATTTGATTTGCGTGACGTCGTACGGCTGCATATATCTTGCAGTAAAACAATCCTGAAGTTATGTAACATACACCATCAACAGTTATGAAAATACATGTAATGCAAATAACTTTTTCTGTAAACCAGTCCAATGCAGTAATCAACGAAAGAAATGCACTGAACACCCATATTGAGATCACTACAGCAACAACACGCTTGTGGGTCACAAGTTCCTGGTATCTGAGATGAAGATGAATAGCCAAGAATCTGTCTGCGCTTAGAGCGACAACACCAAAGAAAGAAGCATAAACCATTAAAATTAACGCGATGCGACAAGCGATGTATATGGTGCTATAAGTATTGTTGTTAGTGTTTTGTTCCATCTCCATGACAAGACGCGCAATGTACAATGGTTGGACCAATAAACCAACACCAAGATCAGAAACAGCCAGACTGAGGAGCAATGTTGTTAAAGGCTTTGGCAACGACAAAGTTTTTCTTACCGCGTGTATCGTTATAATGTTCAACATGATGGCGGTGTAAGACAAGAAGGTGTTGAATACGCAGTTCGCTATGAGCGTCCGAGAGTAGAAGTTTTCAGCTTGCGTCATTGTATAGAACTTGTCAAGAACTCTGCAAGTTTATAACGGAAACGCGGGTTTTGTCCAAGTGAGATTGAGAAAATACTTCTTTGCTGTTTTTCTTTCTCCAAATTATAAAAATACAGAAAATAATCTCCAGATGTTCAGGACATGTTCTTCTCACACGTCGTTCAGTTACTTGGACGGGTTAAATAATTTTATGTCTATCGTTTTTCCTCAGGATTACAGGTGCATTTGTTTGAATCGATTCGTCGTCGAAAGATCTACCATATAGTATTCGTTCGAACCCAACACAACTGTACGTCAAACAGAGAATGGAAACGTATATATATTGCGTCTCCGATGAACCTTAACTGGCAGATGTCGACCCAAGAAATAAATTTTTTCTGATTTGAATATAACTTTTCTGAAAAGACAACGATAGGTCAGGCTCTTTATAAGCATTAAAGATCGTCCAGTTAGAAAAGGATAAAATTTCGTTATTAAAAACACTGACGCAATTGGAGTTTGACTTCGTGCTTAGTTGACTTGATGCGACAAATAAGCAGTTTGCAGCTGGGGTCACAACACACTGGAAATGCATAAAAAGAACGAGAACTTTGTTGCTGCACCCAGTCACCATATACAACAGTTTTTTTTTACTTTTTTAATCACTGACATGATCACCTGAGTAGCAGTTGCTATGAAGTATTAATAAAACCATCGAGGGGCAGTTAGTTAATATTTCGCTAATTACAAAAGACTGTGTCAAAGAATAATTATTGGAATTCTTTACACAACACCTAAATACCCAAGTTAGCCTACTGCCGCACAATCTTGTGATCAAGCAACATCTACCCTGTCTATATGCCAACATCATCCCATTTTGCGAATGAATAACTTAAAAAAATGCCTTTACGATAGCAGAGGCAATAAACCTTTCAACCATAACAAACAGTAAAATTATATTCCTCCATTCACTTTTTTTAAGCAGGTGGTAACTGAAGGCGGCTGCGACAGGTTAACAAAGCGGGACAATGGGCTTTTATCACGCCCCGCCATTTTGTATAAAAACAAAAGATTTGCCCCCCAAGCCTCGCAGTGAAAAAGTTGACAACGAGGTTAAGCAGGGGAAAACAAAGCATTTTATTCTCCTGGGAATCAACATGGCCGCCGCGTGATAAAGGCCCATAATAGCTCATTTTCAGTTTCCGGCCTGCTTGAAGGGAGTTGAAAGAAAATCAGTAAAAAATAATAAATTTATTGTGGGTGAGAAGGTGGCACAGATGAAAAAATATAAAAAAAGTTAACAAACATTTATAAAGATGTTATTGAACTAGCGTGAGGTCCGTATTGGGTCCGTATTTATAAACTTGCAAAAAAGAAAGAACGAAACCAATATTTCACAATACGGACCTCAAGCTAGTTCAATAAAGTTTTATTATAATGGCTCTTTTAAAATTTTGCTGATAAATTAATGCATCCGTTCTAGGCAAACGCATGCGCCAAAGTTAAGCCATATTTTGCATTTTTCAGGCCACTTTCGTAACAGTTTAATCGAAATTATCCGCCAAACACGAAAAACAGATGTTTCTACTCTAAAAAGTTTTCTTTGTTTAATGTTTCATAAAAGGGATTATGCGAAATTAATTCGCGAGCGGTCCATCTCAGCGGTTCGTATGCAAAAATTCGGACCGCTCAGGGAACCAATCAGAATGCTCCTTTTCATCACGGACCAGTTCAGCCATGTAATAAATGGACATATAGTCGCTGTTTAGAGATGGGAAGTCAAGTCATGATAATGACGACCGAAAGGGAAAAAATGCATTATTACGTCTGAAATCTGACCAGCAGAAATTCATTACACAAGCCGATATTTGACATCTGCTATGGCATGGCGGCTGGTATCTACTTCATGTAAATAAAGTGGAACCTCTACTTTGGGATTCCTTCATTAAGGGGACACTTCTCCTGGTCCCGGCCGGCAAAACGCTCATATGAATATAAATGAACGCTTTGGTGAACATGGCCGCTCCATCCTTAATCACCACCACCTAATCAACCCTACCGTTTCAAAACATTTTAACAATCAACGACATTCTCTTCATTCCCCTCGAACTCATTCACAACAACCGCGGCGACTCAGTCAGAAAGGCACGTGAGGCTCATCTTATAGATGAAGCGATGACATTTGATCCTCGTGGTAGAAATAGGCGTGACAAACTTAGTGACATTTAGCTTCTTTCCTACCAATTATTTTTTGTTATGTCATATTTCAAAAGTTTATTTGTAACGGTAGATAGATAGATAGATAGAAACTTTATTTAAGTGTCAAAAGACCTTATAGCCTGGGTAAACCCATACTAATTTGGGGACACATAAAAAAGTATAAAATATCTAATATTAATCTAAAACCTAAAATATATTTAATATTTAAAATTTATATAAAGCTAACAATTTATTAAATGATAATAAAAGCTAAAATTTAAAAAAACGGTCCTTTCATATCTGTATTAATTTTTGTTTTCTAGCCCCCGTAGGTTTGTTTTGCAAACCGAAATATCGGGCAAATATATTCAACTGTTTATTTTTATTATTGATCTACTGTATTGTTTTTATTTCACTTTTGTCTCAATCTCTTCTCCTTGCCGTAAGGATCAAGTTGCCGTTTTAACTTATTAAAATGCTCATATAATGTCTATTAAGGGGGCACTTCTCCTAGTACCGATCCACTGTATATTAAAATCATGTGTAAATTCGGTAGAGAGCGCTCTGAAAAAACGGCTTACAGTAAAATCACTCTTTACTCTTCACATATACCATGAAATGTTGTTGAACAGTTTTGACTCCCGTCCCCACTCCACACTTGGAGGCAACATATCTCTCAAACCGTTTTCCCTGGAACCCATCTATTCTCAGTTTTACCTTTTATCATCTATTGTCAGTTTTTATCTAAGTTAAAATGACAACATCTACGTCAGAAAAAATAACCCTTTGGATTTTAAACAAACTGCTACTGTTCCGTAAACAAGCACTGAACAGTGCTTTTAATATAACACTTTTATTCAGAAGAATCGGCCCACCAAGAACTAGATGGTAAACAAATGGTTCAGTTTACACAGTGATAGTTCACTGAAGTATGATCACAAAATACTAGAACTTATTGATCTACAGCAGAAACTTTCCCTTTTGGGAATGTCATTAGAAAGCGAAAATTATTTCCCAGCACATTTACGCCAGATATGTACAATTCCCAAAATACAATTTTATCTGCTTTCTTTCTTGAAACCACCTAAAAGTATAACTTTCTAGACTTAAAAACTTCAAAAGAAAATCCATTTCTCTTGTTCAATCTTTAAAGGAACACTGTCCCGCCGAAATAAAACTGAAAATTCGCTTACCTAATTTGCATGTTATATCGCCATATGCTACCAAATATACAACATAATAGGCCATTTCCGAGTTACGTTATGCCTCGTTGTCAAAGCGAGGCTAGGTGCACAACCTTTCATATGGAAATGAGTTTTATTTGCATTTGAATAAAAACTCATTTCCATATGAAAGGTTGTGCACCTAGCCTCGCTTTGACAGCGAGGCATAACGTAACTCGGAAATGGCCTATTGGATAAAAAGATTCTACAAAGCAAAACCGAAGCAGTAGTTTGGACATAAAAGTGTAGGAATGCAGTGGAATTTTGATTTATTTTGTTAGTCGTTATTTTGTCTTTTTAGTAAATATTTATTGCCTTTGCTTTTGGATATTTTGTTTCCTATTTCAAGATAATGAAGCAAGCTCCTGGCTACAATCATGAAGACACGATATATCAGCAGGGACACTTTCCCTTTAAGCAATTACTTTATGGGTGTTTCCAGAAGCCTGAACGTTTTTCCCCCTAATAATAGGGAGCTTAAGCAACGACGACGCCAACGCCAAGGAAAACGTCACTTGAAAAAAGGATTCGCGCTATTTTAAACTAATCGGCAGTTGCTCCGATTTGTTTAGTTTGTCTAATGTGTCTGGATTGTCCAGGAGCTGAATATGAAGGGGTGGCTTTCCAGTTCAAATGGAGAAAGGAAAATTAACCATCGTGTGTTCACGTTCTCCAAAAAACCTATAATTTGATCATTTGACGTTGTTGTTTTGCAGGGAACGGCAAAGAAATGTACCAAAATGTAAAACGCACGTGCAGAGGCATTGTTTTCGCTCATTAAGCCTATTGTTTTGTGCCGTTCTCGCTGCCGTCGGCGTCGTGGTTGCTTAAGCTCCCTAATATCAATATGCGTCCACGTATTTTTGTGCCGGCCTTTAACTGTCTGTCTTTGAGTTAAACCAAAACAATGCTTACCCATCCGCCTTAAGGATGAAAAGAAAGGATAAAGACAACCTAAGACATACATAAATTTTTATTACAGATCCCTTTTAACAGGACTTTTCAGCCACATCAATAAATTTGCAAAACATAGTTATACAATAAAAACTACTAGCACAGCTAATAAATATTTCATAGGTATATAAATATTCACAACGAAGTTGATTACGGTTTTTTTAAAAAGAAGAGACTACTAATTTCATGGTAGCCACAGAGATCAGTTTTCAATGTACATGTTTCCTGACGTTTTAACTCGTGAAAAGGGGAAAGCGTTGAACTGATAGCAGTTTGGGAAAATTTTACTCGGTGGCTCAGTGGCTCGGTTGGTGGGTCGGTCGGTAGGTCGGTCGATGGGGTCGGTTTGGAGTCCTTTTAAGGCACAAATGTTAAGCTCTCTAAAACTAAAACCGATCAGCGGATTTAAAATGGATTTTTCAAGACATAAAATAGGAAAATGCTATGACAAGGTAACTTCATTTAAAATGTGCGAAGTTACTCTGCCTTATAAACGGAAATTTGATGGTTGGCAACCTTTATCGAAAGTCTTCATTCACTTTAGTAACAATACTTTATTTTTAAAATTGCGACCCAAATTTTTCGACTCTGAAGGAAAATCTGTGGCGATTTTTGTCATTGAGTGAATTTTTACGTGACGAAAGTTATTTACCACGATGATCCCCGACGGACCTTGGCTATGGCGTGTTGTAACTTCCCGTACCATGCATCTTTCCGAGTTCTCCTCCTCAGCTTCATTTGCTGGTGCGTACCACTGTATGACTGGAGTCTTCAAAATATTTTCATTGTGATTGGTCATCTGCGTGGCTTGCGTCCAGTTACAGTTTTCCAATTACAACTTTTGTAGGCCTGCTTCTTGAGAAAATGATCAACTTAATCAGAATTATTCTCGATATGTTTAAATGATTTTGGTTAGGAAATCAATCATGTTCTTGCACGCTATAATATGGGAACCAATAAGAATCTCATCTGAATGGACTTTTCCAAGGCCTATGCTTAACTGTCTCGTTCTCAGTTGTGACCTGAATAAACGTTTCGCAGTATGTCCATGACAGCCTGTCGAATGTGTCTCATCTTCCAGCAGTAGATCAGCGGATTCAGAGATGAATTGAGAAACATTAGCGTGCTGGCGTAGACCCATAAAGTGTCCGCTATATGGATACTTGCTCCTGGGATTAAATAGCCAATATTGACACATGTGATTGGTAAAAAACAAGCTAAAAACACGAGATACACGTAGAATGTACCAACGGCAGCTTTTCTCAGACTCGCAGCATTTGTCATTTCATCATTTGTTGTTAGGTGTCGTACTTGCAGGGCTTGAATTTGATTTGTGTGACGTCGTACGGCTGCATATATCTTGCAGTAAAGTAATCCTGTAGTTATGTAACACACACAATCAACAGTTATGAAAAAAATAATGAAACTAACGTTTTCTGTAATCCAATCCAATACATCAATTAACGAAAGAAATGCACTGAACACCCATATTGAGATCACTACAGCAACAACGCGCTTGTGGGTCACAAGTTCCTGGTATCTGAGATGAAGATGAATAGCCAAGAATCTGTCTGCGGTTAGAGCGACAACACCAAAGAAAGGAGCATAACCAAATAAATTGAACGCGATGAGATACGCGATGTATATGGTATTATAGGTATTGTTGTTAGTGTTTTGTTCCATCCCCATGACAAGAAGCGCAATGTACAATGGTTGGACCAATAAACCAACACCAAGATCAGAAACAGCCAGACTCAGGAGCAATGTTTTTAAAGGCTTTGACAACGACGAAGTTTTTCTTAGCGCGTGTATCGTTATAATGTTCAACGTGATGGCGGTGTAAGACAAGAAGGCGTTGAAGACGCAGTTAGCTATGAGAGACCGCGAGTAGAAGTTTTCAGCTTGTGTCATTGTATAAAAAACTCTGCAAGTTTATAATAGAAACGCGGGTTTTGTCCAAAATACTTCTGTGCTGTTTTTCTTCCTCCAAATTGTTAAAATAATCTCCCGATGTTCAGAACATGGTCTTCTCATACACCGTTCAGTTACTTGTACCAGTTAAATAATGTTAGGTCTATCGTTTTTCCTCAGGATTACAAGTACATTTTTTTGAATCGATTTGTCGTTGGAAGATCTAGAATATAGTATTCGTTCGAACCCAACACAACTGTACCTTAAACAGAGAATGGAACCGGGCGTCTCCGATGAAACTTAACTGGCAGATGTCTTGTCCCAAGAAATACTTTTTCCTGATTTGAATATAACTTTTCTGTAATGACAACGATAGGTCAGGCTCTATATAAGCATTAACGATCGTCCAGTTAGAAAAGGATAAAATTTGGTTATTAAAAAACACTGACGCAATTGGAGTTTGACTTCATGCTTATTTGACTTGATGCGACAAATACGCAGTTTGCAGCTGGGGTCACAACACACTGGAAGTGCATAAATGATGCGCAATTAAAATAAAGAAAAGATGGGTCAGAATTGCTAAACTGTGAAAATTAAAGTGATATATCAAAAAAGAACGAGTACTTCGTAGCTGCACCCAGTCACCATATACAACAGTTTTTTGACTTTTTTCAATCACTGGCAAGATCACCTGAGTAGCAGTTGCTATGAAGTATTATATATTAAGAAAACCATCGAGAGGCAGTTAGATGATATTTCGCTAATTACAGAGGACTGTGTCAAAGAATAATTATTGGAATTCTTTACACAACATCTAAATAGCCAACTTAGCCTACTGCCGCACGATCTTGTGATCAGGCAACATCTTCCCTGTCTATATGCCAACATCATCCCACTTTGCGAATGAATGAATGAATGAATGACTAAAAAAATGCCTTTACGATAGCAGAGGCAATAAACCTTTCAACCATAACAAACAGTAAAATTATATTCCTCCATTCACTTTTTTTACACAGGTGGTAACTGAAGGCGGCTGTGACAGGTTAACAAAGCAGGAGAATAATAGCTCATTTTCAGTTTCCGGCCTGTTTGAAGGGAGTTGAAAGAAAATCAGTAAAAAATAATAAATTTATTGTGGGTGAGAAGGTGGCACAGATGAAAAAATATAAAAAAAGTTAACAAACATTTATATATAGATGTTATTGAACTAGCGTGAGGTCCGTATTGGGTCCGTATTTATAAACTTGCAAAAAAGAAAGAACGAAACCAATATTTCGCAATACGGACCTCACGCCAGTTCAAAATTTTGCTGATAAATTAATGCAACCGTTCTAGGCAAACACGCGCGCCAAAGTTAAGCTATATTTTGCATTTTTCAGGCCACTTTCGTAACAGTTTAATCGAAATTATCCGCCAAACACGAAAAACAGATGTTTCTACTTAAAAAAAGTTTTCTTTGTTTAATGTTTCATAAAAGGGATTATGCGAAATTAATTCGTGAGCGGTCCATCTAAGCGGTTCGTATGCAAAAATTCGGACCGCTCAGGGAACCAATCAGAATGCTCCTTTTCATCACGGACCAGTTCAGCCATATAATAAATAGACATAATCACTGTTTACGGATCGGAAGTCAAGTCGTGATAATGACGAGCGAAAGGGAAAAAATGTATTATTACGTCTGAAATCTGACTAGCAGAAATTCATTACACAAGCCGATATCTGACATCTGCTATGGCATGGCGGCTGGTATCTACTTCATGTAGATAAAGTGGAACCTCTACTTTGGGATTCCTTCATTAAGGGGACACTTATCCTGGTCCCGGCCGGCAAAACGCTCATATGAATATAAATGAACGCTTTGGAGAACATCGCCGCTCCATCCTTAATCACCACCATCTAATAAACCCTACTCCTGTTTCAATACGTTTTAACAATCAACAACATCCTCCTCATTCCCTTGAAAACATTTTTAAACAGAGAAATGGATTCCTCGGTTAACTTTTAATCCGGGATTAGCGTTAATCGGCTTTCGAACAACCGGGCCCTGGCCAATCACAGCAGACGCACACAATCCAATGAACCAATCAGAACGCGTAGCAAATACATGTAGCCGATGCCAAGCGCGGGAAAACGCGTGCGAACAACTCACAATTGGATTTGGTTTTACTTCTGATTGGTTGAGAAAGTGGCGCGAGATTTTTTAGCCAATCACAAAGCGTAGCAATGCAAAAACAGAGCAATCACGAAATTACTTTCGATACTCGATTGAAATCCGCTCTTTATAGCGTGACGTGAGTGCAAAGTTGGAGGCTTGCCTAAATAAAAATAAATAAATAAATAACACTAAATAGTCATAAGGCTAATAAACCTGTGGCCCTCGGATTCCGAAGTGTTGGTTTTTGAGAAGAGGGGAAAACCGGAGTACTCGGAGAAAAACCTCTTGGAGCAAGGAGAGAACCAACAACAAACTTAACCCACATATGACGCCAGGGGCCGGGAATCGAACCCGGGCCACATTGGTGGGAGGCGAGTGCTCTCACCACTACACCACCCCTGCTACCCTGAAGAGTAACGCTCCTTACCTGAAGAGTAACGCTCTCCCGCGGTCGTTACCAATAGACAGATAACCACTGTTTGGAGAGAAGTCGAATGCGTTTACATATCTGAGTGGAGTGCGTGAGGTGGGCCAGTTAGGAAAGACAGTAAGCGACGGTAAATGAAGCTGGAGGCAAAAAAAAAGAAAAAATACATTATCGTGTTTCTACAATCAAAAACAAAGGGAGTACAAAAATAGGCGAATACAGAAATCCAGATTACAAAGCTATTTGACATAGTACACTCGAAAGATTTGACCTCGACCCTCTCCGTTTAATGTTAGAGGGTTGAAAGGACTATCTCGTGTTTGCACAGTCGTACTGGGTGGGGGAGGGTTGATTACCATTATTGCCTCATTCGCATGTCCGCCTCATTCTCTAACCGAGCTAGAACAAAATCAACTTCGAAATCAACTTTGAAAGAGCATAGCACAATTAGCTTTCTCTGGACTTTTGAGCCTGATACACATACTCTTTGTGCAACGCTGTTTTAAAAACTCAAAATTTTACAAAGGATGTATGGCTCCACTGGTTTGGCTCATAAGCCCTTTTGCCACCCAGCAATTTTGCAGTTTTTCACAGCTGATATTTTCTTAAACATTACATGCAAAGAGCTAAAAATTGCGTAGAATACAAAGGTTATCAAGTTCTTTCAACTTTTGAAGTCAATTCGTATTTGTCCCGAAGCCTTCTCCGCGTACATTACGTATGCTAATGAACTGAACAAAATGTAAAAAACGACGTCAGCAAAGACTCGCCTGTGGAGTGACACGCCCACTTACTTACCACTTTAAACAAATCTTTCTTAGCTTTTGAAGAAATCGCCAAGATTTCGCTAAAAAAAATCAAGGAGATCTGTTAGCAAATGTTATTATAAAAAGACTGTAGTCTGTCTTATTATGGATTACTATCTAGCAATCTATTTTATTATGGATTGCCGGGCGCATGTTCACGCAACTTAAAAACCGCAAACAGCTGTACAAAATCTGTAAGGACAAGCAATTCTTGGAGGGGGGATTTTGGCCAAAGTGAATATGACTTCCCGCAAAACGCGGCCGAATTGAGAAAGACAGGTTTTCTTATTAATTTAAAAATCCATTTCCAGGCGACAAGTTGAAAAAATACAGGTATCAAAACATGAATTAAACAGATTCATTGATCAAGTTAGCTGTTCTTCTTTTTTTTTTTTTTTTTTTTTTTTGTTCTTCTAAGTTATTTTCATGCTAAACGTATTTATATTTAGCCGCCTCTTGTAAGTACATACATATGTGGTCCCTTCACTACCAGTTGCTAGGGGACAGGCTCCTTTCAGTGGGGGGGTCCTTTTATCCCAATGCCCCAAAAATGAAGCCTATTGACAGGCTACACATGCAAGCTGAAAAGTGAGTCAGTAAACAGTGCACATACCTTGTAGAATTAAACATGGTCTTGGCCACACTTGTGGTTAAATTCATTATGGCCTTCAGTGGTTTTGGTTGCGTTTGATGTAAACATTGCTCGTCGTAGACGTTTACTACACCACTATCTGACCTGTAAAAAAACATGGCAGTGAATTATGCACTGTAACCTGGGCTTAGCCCACAGAACAGGCGCTTTTGGGATGCGCGAGCGTGAAGCGTGAGCAACAAGCGCGAAGTATGAGGCACACGTGTTTCACTAACTTCCCGACCTACTCAGCACCACAGTTTCTTCAAAGACTGACCACTTCGTGAATTTTTTTCCAGGTTTTCTTTGCAACTGCGATGATCTTTCACTCATAAGGTGAACTGAACAATACAGTGGTTTTCAACTGAGTATCAAAAGCAATTTCGTGATTGCTTTGGTTTTGCATTGCTACATATTGTGATTGGCTAAAAAATCTCGCGCCACTTTCTCAACCAATCAGAAGTAAAACCAAATTCAAATGTGCCTTTTTCGCACCCGTTTTCCCGCGCTTAGTGTCGGCTACATGTATTTGCTTTGAATTCTGATTGGTTCATTGGATTGTCTGCATCTGTTGTGATTGGCCAGAGCGATAGTTTTGGTTATGGTTTTATTAAAACCGCTATAGAGCAGTTTTCAAATGAGTGTCGAAAGTAATTACGCAACTGCTTTGGTTTTGCATTGCTCCGCTTTGTGATTGGCTAAAAAATCTCGCGCCACTTTCTCGACCAATCAGAAGTAACACCAAAACCAATCGTGACTTGCTCGCACGCGTTTTCCCGCGCTTGGCGCCGCCGACATGTAATTGCTTCGAGCTCTGATTGGTTCATTGGATTGTTTACGACTGCTGTGATTGGTCAGAGTAATTACTTTGGTTTTGGTTTTACGACACTCAATTGAAAACTGCTCTAAAGGCAATCTTAATGAACACTCACCCACAGGCTAGATACTGGCCATCTCTAGAGGCCGCCAGTGTTGTTGAATTTAGACACCCTTCGTCCCTAAACTTGTGCACGCAGCTGCGAGTGTTCATGTTCCACACATACACCTCTCCATCATCTGCGCGGAAAGAATTAAGACATAAGCTTATAGTAACACAACAGTTTAATAAAACGCTTTCAATTACAGCTAAACCCGATCATAACAAGGACAACAGCAACGCAAGAACAGAAAATCACTTTTATGCAAGCACATAAAATGGACTAAGTTGATGAATTGATGGCACTGTAAATGGTGATAGCCTGCGAGCAGGCTGTTTTTTGGGTTTTCGCGGAGTGTCGCATGTGTCGAATAACAAGCCACAGTGAGGAGGTAGAACCCTCCGTTGTTTAATTCCCCTCGCCAGCTTGTATCTCGTGGATTTTCCGCTCGCAGGCTAAAATTGTGTACAAAGACGGAGACAGCATTGCCAAAGTATCTTTTTATATATAACCAGAAACCCATAAGTGGGTTGAAACGTGCAACTGTCTCTTGCACGCTTCAAAACAAGCTTCCGATTATTCAATTTGCTAAGAAGTTGTTACAGCCATATTTGGAAAATCAAGATAAAAATATTAACCAATCAATTCGCTAGAACAACTTGCTTCCAATCTCCCTGGACCGAGAGGTTTCCAAATATGGTACTAAGCAAAAAATGAATATTCGGAAGCTGTGAATGCGCGTTACACGTTTCAACCCACTTATGGGTTTCTGATATAACAGAATTGCGTGTTCTGCACTGCGAATAGATGCCCAATCGGATGAAACAAGTTGTTGTTTCGACCAATCGGGAGCAGAATCGAGCCTTGGCTTAAGTATGTTTTCCCGCGCTTTTTCGACCAATCAGAAGCAGAATCGATACTTGGCTTACATGTGTTTTCCAACGGTTTTTTTTTTTAGACCAATCAGGAGCAGAATCCAGCCTTGGCTTACGTGTGTTTTCCCGCGTTTTTTCGACCAATCAAGAGCAGAATCGAGGCTTGGCTTATTTGTGTTTTTCCGTGCTTGGCCTCCGTTATTTGTTTTAGCTTTGAGTTGTAATTGTTGGAGAGAATGTCAATGTAAAAATAAAACGCAGGGAGACTTGGGGGAGAGAAAGTCAATGCACGTTTTAATTTTATGTTCGCATTTGTGTTTGAACTTGTCCTGAGAGCCTGAAACAGGGTTTTCATTGTGTTATTACAAACCACTCTCTGGTAAAGAAATCAAACAAAGCCAAGTCTGATATACCTCCCGAGGTAAACATGCGTGACCCATCAGCGTTGAATGTTACTGCGCCTACTGAGCCATTCATCTTCAGATTATCTATCCACTGTTTTGTCTGCAGAGAGAACAAAGCAAATCAGCACATTAACATACACTAGAACAGCAAAACAGTCAAGTAAAAGGAGTTCTTTATCTGATAGAAATGAGTCCATGGCATGTAAGTTGGAGGAGTGTTCGGAAGGACTACAGTGTACAAAAAAGAGCCTCAAAACACAAGTCTTACAGTCCAACCTCCATTTGCGACCACTTTACCAAAATACCAATTTTTTTCCAGTAAAATAACTATCATCCAAACCTCTCGTAAGCGACCACCTCTCGTAAGCGACCACCCCTCCTAAGGACCACGACCACTTTCAATGCTGGTGATTCAAATTGTTCTATTGTTTTTAACCTCTGGTAACGCAATTTTTCGTTGAGTTGTGAAGAGAGGCTGTTACAGGTGCAATTTCTCTCGTCCGCATTGCGTTGCAAGTTGCTGGAAAACATAGCCGATTTCGAAAAATACCATAATATTCTTTTATGTGCAGGCTCAGCCTCACCGGGGTGTAATTATTCAAGTCTCCTTTGTCAGAATGACACAATGGAATTCAGAGTACATGTAGGAACGCTAGGACGTAGCATTGTGTGTTCGTGTACAAATGTGCAGTTCGTATATAGCACGTGCAGTTCGTGCTGAAAACAAAAGAAATTGGAAAAATCAGGCATACATCAAGTACCACCCAAACCTGCACTTTAAAGAGTATTATGGTATTTTTCGAAGTGGTTAGCATGAGATTCCATCCACCAACACCACCTCGGACACCTTATTGAGACTTATATAACGGAGTAACTGGTTAGCTTTCAGTTGAGGTTGGGGTTAGCAGTTTACATGGTTAAATTTAGGTCTAAACAACCCGAGAAGCTAGGTGGTACTGTGGTACGGTAGGCTATGTAAGTCTAACCCTAGCTGAGGTCACAGGTTCAATCCTGAGTGGGGATTTTAGATTTTCTTTTTTACACATAAAAATTTATTGAAAATATAATTCTGTGTCGACATTACGTTATATAAGTCTCAATAAGTGTCCGAGGTGTTGTTGGTGGATGGAATCTAATGCTGACCTTACCCATAACCAACCTTGCTCGAAAGAAGAATTAAGTATCCATTGCTGCCCACAAAAATGAGATGTTTCCCATCAGGTGAAACATGAAACTTGTCAAAATGTTTTTCTTCCCTGCCTAAAAAGGAATGCAAAATAGTAAATAATAGATTTAGCATTAGAAACGTTGATACAATCCTTCCCATCATATTTACGCAGTATTTGCTTGAGAGAAGAACTTGAGACAAGTGATGGTTATTGACAGTTCCGCTACAGTGAGTCAAGTGGATTCTACTCTGATTGATGATGTATGCTATGTCATCAACATTAATTATATTTTCTAGGTTGTTTCTCAGTTTTATTTGCAAACTCTGACATGATTATGGCCTGCATTTCGACTAATAAACTTTAGCAAACAATTTTAGGTATAATTAACTAATAGCGGAGCTTTCGCGGGCCGAAGGCCCGCTACGTAGCCCCATACTTATAGAACCTATGCCCGTCATTTTTCATGGTCATGGCTAGCGGAATGTTTCGCGGGCGCGTCGTGTGCCCGCCGCCGCCCGCCGTCGGGCAGGACTAGCTTGCGGGCGCGTATGACGTCGCAAAACATGCGCGTACGACGTCACGCAACATCCGGGATCTTAGCAATTTTGAAACCAAAGCGAGGCTTTGTTTTTCGCGCGGTTACACGGCCGAATGCACGTCAGCTGCGAAAACACTTTGTTTTGCTGTGTTTACTGAGCGGAGAAAACCGTTTAAATTAAGCTCGTTATTTTCCTACTCAAGACAGGGATACTAATTTAGGGATACTCAGAAGTCGCTATAGTGGAAAAAGAAGGGCTATCAGAAATAAAATCTTGCTTCGAGGAACTTTATACGTTTTTATCAATGTGGGAGCATTGTCACTTCGGGTTTCAGAACTGAAGAAGGGGAGATTTAAAGAATTTCCAAGCAGTAGAGGGACTTAAAGGTAAAACAAAATACATTTTTCGATGGGAATTTATATTGATTTTTTCTTTGTGTTCTCGCTAGTTTTGGAGAATTGTTTATAAAAATGCTCAAATTCGGTCGTTTTGATTTCTTTCATCGAAGACAGCACGGCAATGGTTCGCGTTTTGCTTTTAAACATAAACTTATGGAGATTTGAATAAAATTTTTCGAAAGAAGACTGTGTTGTCCATTTTTATGTGTTTGTTCATTCATTACATAGGTTGAAAAGCGATTTTATGTAAACAAAACAAGACTTGGATTTTATAGTTCTAACTTCACTCGCGTGACCTTATGAAAATATGTTTGTGTATTTTTTGCAATTTTGATTTCCAAATCAGTTTCTCGGACAATTTTTGATGAGCAACAAGTGTATTTTATTTGGAAATTAGTCGTACTAGTTATTCTAGATGGAGAAAAAGTTGTTTTTGTGAACTTTTGTACGGTCTAAGTGTATTGTGCAGACGGTCGCGTAATTCTGTTTTTGAGAATTGCTAAAATTGAAAAATAGCTCGGTCGTCAATCTTAATTCTTGGGCTTCCGACCTTTCACCTCAGTTAAGTTTACCATCGGCTTTCTGTTCAGAGAGCGACGCTGTTAGGCTCAGCCTATCTATAGAGTGTTTTCACATGACGTCATAAAAATTAAAAAATCTAAAGTATACATCCTACAAAGCTGTTTCTAACATGGTATGTGGATACCAGTGTTATAATCTTTTACAAAAAGTTTCAGGTTTTAACGATGTTTCGTTTTCGATTTATAAAGGTTGTAAATGTGTCACGCAATTCGTCACGCTATTTCAGATAAGCCGTTAAAATAAATAAAATTGAACTAGTTGAAAGTCATTAATGAATTATAGATGCTTATAAGCCGATTTCATGCCTCTTATAGTGAATACAATACTTTGTGATGAGATTTTTGGTGTTATTAAGACTTTAAAGTCTTTAAATTTTTAGCCGCCATGTTGGTGTCCCTAAGTGGGACACCAAGATGGGGGCGACCCTAAAACCAGGAATGGCGGAACGACGGAAAATCACCCCAAATCCTAAAAGATGGAATAGCGGAAAATCACCCCAAACCCTAAAAGACAGAATAGCGGAAAATCGCCCCAAACCCTAAAAGACGGAATAGCGGAAAATCACCCCAAACCCTAAAAGACGGAATAGCGGAAAATCGCCCCAAATCCTAAAAGGAGGAATGGCGGAAAATCACCCCAGATCCTAAAAGATGGAAATATAAATCTAAATAAAAAAATAATAAACATATAATATAAATAAGTGCTCGCGTTAGAGATGGAAGAAAATACCGTAGAAAATGGTTAGGTATCAGGATAACGGAGATGATGAAACGCCCCTGTCATGATTGGAAGCTCTTTTAGCCGATATGTCGACGATTTAGAAGCTTTCATGGGAGATTTTCTAATAAATATTAAAAAATATAAATATAATTCTAAATAAAAAATAATACAAATATAAATAAGTGCTGGGGTTAGAGATATGCAGGCATATCTATGCGTATGTATGCATATATACAAATTCCAGTTCTAGTTTTAATGTTTTAATGTCTTTGTTTTTGTGTTGTGTCAGGGCTCCATTTAAACTAGCTCTGCTAAATTGGATGCCCCTGGATAAATAAATAAATAAATAAAATTAAAAAACAGTTACAAGCATATGTACAAGTGGTGTTTCCAAATGTAACCAGAAGTGTGTGACAACAAAACAAACATTGAAATATGGCACTGTATATTAAAAATCATTGTCAAAAACAGCGATGTGAAGTGGATTGGTTGAAATAAGAATGAAGAGGCCCACGGGATTTCCTCTCTGGTGTCCGCTTACGTTTATGCCCGGGGAGAAGCTCTGCAAAATTTATGGCGGGGGTGTGCCGCTGGGACTCTGAGACCCTTAACCTGTACTAGACCATTTTAGCTGCATTTGACACCCCTATTCTAGACTAAACACCGAAAAACCCTACCCTATCCCAGACCAAATGTTTGAATGCTTTCTTTGTTATTAGTTACCAGGGGTCAGTAAAAATGCCGTACTACCCATCGTACCGATTTTTAAATGCCGTTTGCCAGTAAACCTTGTCTAGACTAAATTCTTCACGCAACTGATCAGTTTCGCGGAAAATGATACCCTATTCTAGACCAAAATTCTCTGATTACTATACCCTATCCCAGACTAAACTGCCTGAAAACCATCCATACCCTTCACAGCGGCACATACCTATATAGGGCATATATGGGAGTACCCCCCCCCCCCCCCCCGGGCGTTTATGGGAGCTTAAAAACAAAGGAAAAGTCTACATGTAAATCTTAACCCCTGAAAGTGTCCGCGGCCGCTTACGGTATAGTATTTTCTTCCATCTCTAATGCGAGCACTTATTTATATTATATGTTTATTATTTTTTATTTAGATTTATATATTTGTATTTTTTTATATTTATTTATTTATATTTATAGTTCCGTCTTTTAGGATCAGGGGTGATTTTCCGCCATTCCTCCTTTTAGGATTTGGGGCGATTTTCCGCTATTCCGTCTTTTAGGATTTGGGGCGATTTTCCGCTATTCCGTCTTTTAGGATTTGGGGCGATTTTCCGCCATTCCATCTTTTAGGATTTGGGGTGATTTTCCGCTATTCCGTCTTTTAGGATTTGGGGTGATTTTCCGCCATTCCGTCGTTCCGCCATTCCACCATTCCGTCATTCCGGATTTTAGGGTCGCCCCCAAGATGGCCGCTCCATACATTTCTTTCTAAAAATGTCTATACTCATTCGCCTATAACTCTTGAATGAAATGCTCTTGCGCGTCAAAATTTTGTCCAGATGTGTAGTTTTAAACTCTCTACAATTCCATAAACATTTTAGAATTGAAAACTGCTTCTGAATTTTGATATGACGTCAGTGAAAACACTCTATATATATATTACATGTATATACTTTTTATATATTATGTAATAATTAAGCTGTCACCAAATACAGCGATGCCCCGCTTCATAAAATGGAACTTTTTTGTCTGCCACTTGCCTCAGACCTCCATTTATTGCTCTTTTCACCCAGCCATCATCCAGTTCTCTCTGATTTCAAACAATGCATATTTATGTCATGCTAACACATGTACATGTATGTCTTTTTAATTCAACCTTTTCAAAACAAAATTTGCTTTGTTTGAACTTTTACAAATGACTAGTCCGCCACGCATTTAAGTACTTGTACTTTGAACTTAGAATCAATTGCACCCAAATAGACTTCTCTAATACTGGGTGGGTTGGTTTGCGGTTAAAGCTTACGTACATGTAAGTGCCTTGGTACTTTTAGAGATCTCATAACTGCAGGCATCATGGCTGACTGCTTATGGATCATGTCTTTAAATTAAAAGTGAAATATACATGTATACACTATACCTCTTATCTGAGGAATTCTTATTACATCTCCTTTGATCATGTCATACACATAAAAGGATCTTCTCTGCGAAGCTAAAATAACTTGCTCTCCATCAGTGTTGAAGTGAGCTGTGTGGATGGGAAATCTGTCAAGAAAGATACTTTGAAGTTTTGGGTTGGTCTGCCCATCTATCTGTGAAAAGAATACATTCACATTCTCTAACATGAAAGTACAGTTGATTAAACCCTGCTAATACAACTGGGTCAAGAGTACATGTAAGTGAAGCAAAGTGTATTGTCAGCAACCAGAGCATGAATGATTTCAATTTCTTTCTTACTTCTGTCGATGTGAGAACACCATGCTTCCTCTGATATTTAATATTTTGATGTCTACAAAATATAGCTACAGTCCAACCCCACTTTGCGTAAGAACAATAGAAATTTACATTATTCATATCAATGTGCTTAATACGGACACCCTGTTAATATGGATAGTTTGCGTGGTCCCCTCAGTTAACAGGGTTTTGTATCAGTTTTTTTAGGTGGATCATTGCAGATCACTGTTGATTTAATTACAATGTACACCAGGTCATTCCTTCTTTTATTTATTTAACTATGCAGGTTTTTACCCTTTTTAGTCACTAGTCTAACACTACATGTATTTTTCTGCAAAAGCCATCAACAAAATAATTCTCTCTAAGTTTTTTTTCAAATACAGTAATTTATTTGAAGTCAGAACTGTCTGAGAAAAATTGTGGAAACTTGGAATTTATCTTTTTGTTATTTACTGGGCGCATATACATGTATATTGGGAGAAACTCAAAACATGCATATACATCTACATTTGTAAGCCTGTGGATACAATGAACATACCTGGAATAAATCTAATGTTTTATTGAAGCCAGCCGTGAGCAAGACCTTAGCACTGGGATGGAATTCAACACATTGTAGAGTAACCTAAAAAGAGTGCAGTCATTTATTCATAATACCTTGACTTCAAAAAGCAATAAATTCTCCTTAATTCTCTGTATTACTTGATATTAATACACAATGTTTCCCAATAATTATCACAGGGACCATGAAAATATAAAATATTTGCCTGAGTGTACAGTAAGGGTTAAGAATAAACTTTGCTTCTGTAATCATTAAGGATTCCCCATTTACAGTTGACTCATATTAGTGGATCTACTCCATCATAAGAAGAAGGTGGAGTGAATAAGGGGGGCAGGGAGGTTTGAAGACTGAAATTTATTTCTGTCAAGATGGGGGGGGGGGGGGGGTGGGGTGAGGGGGAGGTCGTTCCCTAGATCTCTAGTGAAACTTTGTTGGTGGAGATGTATTAACATTAGCGACACCATTATCGGCTATCCATGAGTGGTGACATAACAGACTCCAGCTGGGAAATTATCAAAAGGGTTGGGGCCGACCCAAGGAGAAGTGGATAAGGGCAGGGACCAGGGCAGCCCAGGCTCAAGTAGTACAGCTGGCAAAGGACAGGTGCTGGTGGCATAATCTGGAGGCATTCATCCTGGGTGATCTAGTCTTTAATTCTCATGACCTCTCTGATTGATAAAGCATTAATATTACAAGGAGAATTTGGTAATGACAGAAGCTCATAAGATAAGCTTCAGGTAACTGGTAATGATTTTGGGGGTTTTCTTATAACTAATGGGCTCATGAAAAATTAATTTGAAGCTTTGACCAACCCAAGCCTGTAGAAAATGCTTTTAAACTCATATGTTAAAATGAAATGCCTTCTTGTTAGCATACATGTAGCATTTAACACACAAAGGCCCTTTTTACACTCAGCCCTTCAATTAAATCCACACACTCAATGCATTTTCTGTATTTCTTGTCCACTAGTTTCAAGAACCATATTAAATATAATGCTCAAGAATGTACAAAACAATACTTCTTTTGAGCTTCTCACTCACATTTGAAGGTTTATCAATGTTGGCGTCCTTGACCCTGGCAATATCAAGGAATCCACGAGGAAGATTATTTGATTTCCCAGTGAGAAGACTTCCTGCTCGCTTAAGTACTGAGTTTTCCTCATCATCATCATCATCGTCATCACTTTCAAAATCTAAGGCAAAATTGTTCATAATATATTAAAGTAAGTCGCATGTATAATTTATACAACCTATCTGTAAAAATGATGATTATAAACTACCGGTATATCATCACACAGCACATGCATACATAGCATAAATAGCACATGCATATTTTTATTATTAAATTACAGTGTGTGTCTGTATGATTATACATGTAATTATAAATAAATGGTTCAGTGTCACATTGTGTAAAATAGTACAAATTTTAAAGATCACAAACAAGATAAAAGAAAAAAACAAATCAAGGCCTCTGCATTGCTTTTTTAAAGAAAATGTTAAGAACAGTTTTTAAACCCAAGGCCTACAGAACAAAGAATAATTATACAATGTAGTTTGGTAGCCTTCATGTACACACCTTTCTAGAATGGTCACCCTTGACAGGTAAGCGTGATATATAATTACGACACCACTGAAGTCAAAAGCCATTAGTAGAGGTTCAGTATAAAATTGTTATCATACTGTAATGATTATTGCAACATTAGTCACTTACAAGCAGCCATGGGGCAACTGGGGACCAAAGTACATGTACATTGGGCAATTAAAGAAATTTCCAGAGCTAAGTACATACATGATCAGACTTATACTTTTACAATGTACATGTAGTCAAGTGTCATCTAAAAAACAAAGTATTGTAACAAACAAATGACATCTTGTGCACCTCTTTTGGTCTTTTTGTCCAGGTCTGCCCAACTTGCATCACCATATATTTTTTCAAATCTAAGAATTGTATGGTAAAATGAGTAAATAAAATAATGCACATAATGTACTTACATTTGTAATAAATATTCTAATGCTGCATATGGTTCACTAATTGGGCTCTTTTCTAAAAGCATTTAATAAGATATAAGTCAGTGTTAAAAGACTGGAACCAGCATTTTTTGTGAGCAGTTTTCATGAACACTTTGTAAAGATAGAGAATGGACATTTGAACTCAAAACACCATCCCCAGATACCTTTTATTACACTTTATAAAATGTTAAAAAATGCATGTGTTATGATTGGTCATAATGAGTTCATGGTACATGTATCTCAATAAAGCATGTACCTTATGTCATGTGCATGCTTTATCAAGTTATAATGCAAGCAGCCTACATGTAATTGTCACAAGTATGAGCATGCACAAATCATACAGATTTTTATCAAGGAATTATAAAATTCATTAATAATTCATAAGGAAAGTACAAATTAAAGAAATGAAAATTTAATGAAGGTTTGTAAACCCCAATACAAATCAACTGAGTTGATGAATTATTAAACAGTGGCATTAACTTTTGATACAGACAACTGCTCAGCTAATTAGTATGCATTAACTTTTCATACAGATCTCTACTCATTGTTTCATTTCATAAGTACGATAAAATATTCGCGTTCGATCTGTATGGGCGTTTACAATGGCTCGCCTTCGGCTCACCATTGTAAACGCTCATACAGATCTCTTGCTCATATTTTATCTACTACATATTAAACTAGTTCTTTGGCATTGTTGAGTTATATAATTATGTTGTGGTTTAATTTTGGTTTTGGTTTAAAAAAATTTTTTGAGGCGCAGTGGTGTAGTGGTTAGTGCATTGGATTTCAGATCTGAAGGGCGGAGTTTCAACGCCTGGTCTCGGCTATCATGTTGTTTCGTTAGGCAAGAAACTTAACTCCACATTGTCTCTCTCTACCCAGGTGTATAAATGGGTACTGGCGACAAAATGCTGGGGGGTAACCTTGCATTGACTAATGGACTAATGGGTTTTTAAACTCCAAAAACTTCCATGAGGGGGAGGCTATGGACATTTTCTAGAACAAAACATTCGACATGGACATGAGTTTAAATACTTGTTAAAATGATCTATAAAAATACTCACTGTTTTTTGAGCTTTTGAGTAAATTTCTTTCCAGTAACAACTGTCTCATCTTCTGCATCTCGCAACTTTTTTAAACGGGACTCCCCAGAGATCTCAATTCTAAACAAAAAGGTTTGCATTAGAACAAAAAAGCCTGACACAAATTTCTATAGGCACAAAGAATGAATGCACTGTCACTGTACAAATGTACATGGTTTATAGCATTGTTTGTTGTTTTTCTATATATATGCGTACAGTAGTTATTTAAATAAATGTTTCAATCCATTGTAGAAAGCCCTGCAATTCAAGTCTTTGGTTTAATTCAATTTTTGTGCATGCATTTTGTCCTATTTTAATATTATTAGTTGTTGTTGTAGCAGCTTTCTTAAAAATTCAAATTCACATTTTTTTAACTTGCAACTGTCAATGATTGATCAAAACATGTCGTCTTAAAACTGATGTACCTCTCCTCGTCATCAGCATCATCCACCCAGGCAGGCAATCGACACTCAGTGATTTCTCTGTCATTCTTTCTTATCTCCTGGTAGGATTCATCAGCTTCTTTATCATCCTTGTAACAAAAAAACATGAATAAATCATTACATGTATGTACATGCATGCATTGTTGTGCTTTAAAATATTTGTTTTTTATTTTTTTTTTTTTATCATTTTTTTTCCCCTTTGTTTCAGGATATGGAAATTAATGATAAGGAATACATATGCGACAAAGGAAAACATTGAGTATACATTTAAATGTACAAATGTATATACTGTATACTCCTGCTCATGTATGCAGAATCCAAGTCTGAACCTTATCAATTCAAAATTCAGTCTGGACTCTTCATTTGTTTGGGCAATCAATTCCTTGCTTATTTTATCAAGTTGTAATGAGACTGAGCAATATGAGAACAACAAGGACACAAAACCAGGTGTATTTTCTTATCCCGCATCTTTTTCTCTGGTGATACTCCACTTCTTTATTATTATAATCTACATGTACATGTACGTTGTACATGTAGTTCAAATTTTTCTTTGGTTTGAAGATTTTGTCTTAAAATTATGCATTATCATAATTTCAGACAAAGGAAAACAAAAAGTCAAACTGGTTTGGAAATTTCTGAACCAAAGTAAAATTTGACGATCGACAAGGCCACTTACAAAATAATGTACCTTCTCATACCAGTAGATTTATAATATCTGCGGCATACCCCACTCTGGACTGCACTAACTTTACGTTAAACTCATCTTTGGCGACAAGTTTAACTAGATTACAAACCTTCTTCTCATCTAACCACCACTGTATTGTCATGTTTTAAATGTATTGTTATACACACACCTCAGCCATTTGATTTGGATCTTACAGCAATTTGACCTGAGCATTGTTCACAGTCTTATTCTCATTTGACATTGCAAAGTTGTTGGGAGCAAACTTGAAAGTCGCTGTTAGTAATAAATTCAGACAACATAAATCCTTTGCTAATTGAGATGTGTACCGGTATTTGTTATCCTAAACAATATTTTTATTACATGTAATCGTATCAATAACAAAATTCTCGATTGTGATTGGTCATCCAATGCCTATTCCTTACGTAATTGGCGCGCAGTCACGTGGGTGTCCAATTACAGCTATCCAATTACAACTTTTTGAAATTGGATAGCTGTAATATTGGACACCTACATTGCACGCGCGTCAATCAGGTGCACTTAAGGTACTTGCCCAGGGTATATTTGTCGTCTCTGAATACCTCCCAAAAATGTCTAATTTAAAAATCCAAAATTTCAGGTAAATATCTTAAATCGTTAAGAAGATATGGACATTCAAAATTTGGCCTTTTGACCACTTTTGAGCATTCTGATTGGTTGAATTAGGTCACATGACCCTTTGGCGGAACATTCAAAATATATGGGTTCTTTTTCTCACTGTTTCCTCCTGCTTTCAAACTGATAGAAAATATCCTTAACGTTTTGAGTATAAAAAACTCCACATACACTGTAGACTTTTTAATCTTGAATTTTGTTATTGATTCGATTAATTAGTAATTGAACTTCGTGTCGTACAATTCAGGGGTAATCCTGCTTGCTTGGCCGATTTGAAATTACTCGCCCGATTACTCCCTGAATTGTACTCCACTCAGTCCAATTACGATTACTAATAAGTCGATATTTAAGTCTTATTAATAACTTGATCTACATGTAAGAATGAATAATTAAGGTAACCTTGTGGCAAGACTGCTGCCCAAACTAAAATTAATCTTGGCCTCATTTCTTAACCTAATTTCATTTCGATAACTGTTATGGCGTTAATTACCTAAGAGAACACTTAATACCTCATCACTTAAACTATCTTCGTCTGCAGCATCGTCTTTCTCCAGTTCTCTGATCGCATCACTTTCACCTCCAAACACCAGTCTCTCAAGCGTCTTCTCGGCTTCATCATCTGAGTTCTCAGAAGTCAGTCGTTTTCTTCTCACTTTAGTGGAAGTCGCATCACTTGTTTCCTGCTCTAGCTGCCGTTTTTCTTTCTTTCTTGGCATCCTAAGCTGAATAAACCAAACAAAAACAAAACTAAACAACGAGGACACAAGGAGACGAAGAACAACTTTCACGTGGTGGAGTCAATGACCAGCAGTTGATCGCAAAACGATCTTTTACTTCATATACGAGAAATAAGGTTGCATGGTAAAACGTTTAACTAACCGAGGAGGGGTGTAGTAAGTAAAATTATCTGTTCAATTTGAAACAAAAACCGTTGTTTAGACATAATTTTAAATTCGTGCTTGATTTTCACTAAGCTTTCCATGCTCTTTTGTTTCGTTTTTTGTTGTTGTTTGTTTTATGTTTTGCTAATATTTAATTTCATATAATTCGGAACAGAAGGGACAGTAGCTGCCTTACCCTACCCCCGTGGACCGATAGATGATGATAACAACATGGAGTCGACATGGATTCCGAAGTTAGTGATGTTTTGGAAGCGTTAATTGAACAGGCCGTCAGCTATTCAGTTTGGGATGAAGACGAACGTCACGACGAGTTAGACGATGATGACGTAGAAGAAACTATTTTCCTGGATGAAGGTCCTGAAAAACAACTTTGGAAACAACCAAACTTGGAAGAACAAGCGCAAGCTCAAAACTCTCCATTTGATATTCTTCCAGAAGAGCTTATCCTTAAGATCTTTTCATTTCTAACTCTTGGAGAATTGTGCAAACATGTTGCTGTGGTTTGTAAACTTTGGTTCTATTATTCAAAATGCCCTCTTTTGCGGCAAAGGCTGTCGCTTTTGGAGACCAGCAGAATAACTTCTCTTGAAGAACTCGGCGAGATAATACAATCTAAGTGTCCCCTGCTCAAACACCTTTATTTGCCACCAAGAACTAAACTGACCTTGCATGGCTGCGTTCTTTTAGCTCAGGCATGTCCTCACCTACAATCATTGTCACTGTCCTTCTGTGATCAAATCACCAAGGAGAGTCTTGATGAATTTGTCGTATTTTGCCCGGATTTGCGTGACATTAATTTAGAAGGGTGTGCTGTGGCCGATAAATGTTTGGAAGGCCTGGACAAGCTGCCTTTAAAAAAGCTCAATGCCTCTCACTGTACTCATCTCACAGACTATGGACTCAAGTTCCTGTCCACAAAATGTCGTCAACTTTGTTCATTAAACTTTGATGGTGTGCAGTGGATTACCCATGATGCCATAGCAGTATTAGTCGAGAATTGCCAAACCCGTCTTGAGCATCTGTGGTTGGATGGGGAAAACATGACTGATTATACTGTACAGCTGATAGCAAAATGTCGGCATTTAAAGTGAGAGGCCAAATTATATGAGAGGGTGTGGGGGTGGAGGGTACAAATTTGCAGTTTTGTAATTTTGGGATTTAAAAGTCTGCCCAATTTTGAGTAATGAGGTTCTGGCAAGTATTGTTCAACCCATAAGCTAAACAAGTTTTATTAGACATGGTATTTTGTTTGGAGGTTTGCGGGGAAGGTTTGGCCCACTTAGGCGAGATGAGCTTCATGCTAATATATTTGTTGTTATCATCACTAACAATACAATCCTTAGGTACTCACAATTCCTGATGGTGCAAATGTCACATTCGTAGATACAATATGTGCTGGCGAAGTTTCAGTTTCTTTTGCTAATTCTGCTTCAAGAGTGCCGGTCAAATATAATAAGGAGCTTAAGCAACCATGACAGCAACACCAAGGAAAAAGCCACTTGAAAAAAGAATGTGTACACTTTTAATTAACCTACTTTGCAATATTGTTCCAATTTGTTCACTTTGTCTAATGTGACTGAATTGTCCAGGAACTGAATTCCTAGGGATGGCTTTTAAGTTCAATAGAGAGGAAAATATATCACAGGGTTCGTACGGTCATGGAAAAACCTGGAAAGTCATGAAATTGTATAATTTAATTTCCAGGCCTGGAAAGTCATGGAATTTAAGTGTGGGTTATGGAAAGTCATGGAAAATTATGTTCATGGTACAAAATCACTAAGGCAGCATATGTTGTGGGAATAATAAGGCAAGATGAAAAATTAAAAAAATGATCATTTTGATAAAATTTTGAAAACAACTGTTGAACTCTTGGTCATGAAAAATTTGAAAAGGTCATGGAAAAGGTCATGGAAAGTCATGGAATTTTAAATTCTGAAAAGAGTACGAACCCTGTATCACCAAAATGTAAAATCCATGTGTAAATGTATTGTTTTATTTTATGCTTAAACCTATTGTTTTGTGCCATTGCAGTTGCTTAAGCTTCCTACTGGTTCATACAAAACCAGAGACACCAATGAGACTGTGCCTGTAGTTATTAACCATGAAACTGAGCTCAGCTTTGTTCTGTCTGCAGATCTTTTGGTTTGTCATTTTGTGACTCATTGACTGACCAGTCCTTACTGTACATACAGAACATGACAAACCTTGTGTCACTGAGGCTGAAGAAGGGAACAGAATTCTCTGCTGAAGCTATGAAGGAACTATTTGAACATCTGCATCCCCACAGGACAGGCAATGCCACTGGTTTACTACATGTTACTGTGGCTGAGTGCACGAATCTTAATGACGCAGCTGTGCAAGCCCTTGCTGACAGGTATCTAACCCTAATTTTACTAAGCCCCCCAAAAATTATAATGATCACCAAATTTCTCCTAATAATATCAATGCTTATCAATCAAAGAGATCATGAGAATTGAGAAGATGATCACCCAAGATGAATTATCTTGCTGTTTTAGCAACTTCTCCCCACTTCTGCTATAAGAAATGAGGTGACAAATAAGGAGAATTTGTATTTTGATATCAGGTAATTAAAGGGTGAACATAACATGTACTTAAACCATATCACTTCCAAAAGCAGAAAGAAAGAAACAAGAAAAACTAAAAAATGTCATTTCATTTTTTTATGCAAAATATTAAGAAAACAAAATGTAATGCAGGAAAGCACTGCTGGTAGCTTTGATTTCAATGCAGTTAATCAAGGGACTGGTTATGAAAGCTTGCAGACTTCAGTGGTGATAACAAAGGATCTACAATTTATGTTGAACCGTACTTGACCGTGCACATCTTTTGTTTTTTGATCACACGCTATGACTGAATAACTTAATAGCACCATTTCTATTGGTCAGTTGCTCGAACAAAAGTTCAACATCTATTGTGTTGTGCACGGTCAAGGCTAAAAAACGATAACAAAAACATCAAACAAAGACATTTCTCAGGTTTTATAACCATTGCACTTTATTAACTATGATTTGAATGTTCCCATTTTGTGGCTTGTCATCTTCTGTCTTCAAATAAAGAAAATTACTATGGAAGAGAGATTTGACTCTGGAGTTTAAAGGATTAATAAATGTTGTGTCAGCATGATTTTTTGGACTTTCAAAATAAAACCAATACAATTTACCATAATACCCTGCAATAACTCAAACTGTCAAGTGAAACACAAATATGTTCCGGTAATAAAATTATGTAAAGTGGAATTAACAAGCTCTTTCAAATTTTTAAGTCAGTTCATATCAAGCACAATGCCTTCTCTACGAAAATTTGTGTGCTAATTAAACAAAATGTAAACAATGACATCAGCAAAGATTCATTTCACTGTAAAACATAGACAAAGAACTAGCTAGGTACAGTATGTCAAAACAAATTAGGACCATATTGCTATAGAATTTACCCCATGCCGGGATGATTTTTGTCCAACTCATTAATAATAAATTATCAAGTTTGACCAAAAAAAATCATAAGCGTGACAATGGTTTGGAAATCCGATCTTAATTGGTATAGATTTTGGTGATTTTAATCTTTTGTTCTCTGTATTTAATGATCGGTTTGAGAAGCTATATCAAACACTTCAAAGAGTGTGGGTTAAAAAACTCGGCTGCACCTTGTTTTTTTCTTCTGAAACGGACAAAATATGGAAAAAACGAAGGGAAAAAATCACCAAAATCTTTGCTTAGTAAGTAATACATCAAACATGAGACACAGTGTTTCATCACAAGATCAAACACTGACAAGAGAGTTGAAAATACGACGCATAGCGGAGTATTTTTGACGAACTTCGAGGTGTTTGATCTAGTGAATCTGACGAAATACTGTGTTGAATGTTTGATATTACTTCTCAAACAAAATGATTTAATCATTTTGTTTGAGAAGGGTGTTTCCAAACCACCATCGCACTTACGATTTTTTTTGTTCAAACTTGATGATTAGATTCATTGCTACGCTTTGTGATTGGCTAAAAAATCTCGCGCCACTTTCTCAACCAATCAGAAGTAAAACCAAAACCAAAGCTCGCATGCGTTTTCCCGCGCTTGGCGCCGCCGACATGTAATTGCTTCGAGCTCTGATTGGTTCATTGGATTGTTTACGACTGCTGTGATTGGTCAGAGTAATTACTTTGGTTTTGGTTTTACGACACTCAACTGAAAACTGCTCTATTACTTAACATTTATTGCCATTTGTCAGTTGTAGATATCTGGAAAGCATTGATATCTCGTGGTGTTGGGAAGTAACTGATGCTGGTCTGGAGCATGTTATCAACAAATGTCAAAGGATGGTTGATATGAACATTTGTGGTGCAAAAGATTTACATGGAAATCCCCTAAAGAAAATACCCCAATTTATGCCCATTTTACAGCGACTTGATGCAACGCAATGTAATCTAGTTCCAGATGATTTATTAGAGGAACTTGCGCTTATAATGCCACAAATAGCGATCACTAATTATTATGGAGAGGAGGTCCAACCTCCGAAACACAAAACCAGAATGCAGTATATTACTCCGGGCAATGGATGGTTCCAGTGTGCACTGCAAACAAACAATATTAGAGACACATAATATCAAATGATATCAAACTCAGGTTCAAACTGAGGGGAAGGAAGAAGAGAGGGTTCGAATATGTCTTTGTTTTAAGATGGAGTGCCCTCCAGAAAAGTGCGAGACAAAACATTGAGTCTTGAATGCGGATAGGACTAGTTAGGACTAGATCATTGCAAATCAACATAATGCTGTTATACAACATAATTTCGTTTGTTCATTTGTCCCTTAGGCTTGTTTGTCGTTGGGAACAGTTTAAGAAATTATCGTATCAGTATTGTATGTAAATAGAAACCCAATAGCCAAACCCTTGTAAGAGTATTAAACCGTTACAGTTATTGCATGTACTGCATGTATACACAATATATACTCTGGCTGGCTGGTCCATCTAAGATAGATAAATCCTTAGATGCTTAGCAGCAAAAAAACCCAGGTGTTGCACGCATTGTTTTATAGAAAAGCTTAATGGTACCACAATAAATACGTAGATGTTTGAACCCAAACATTCACTCAGTCCCTGTGCTTTAGTTGGAAGATTTTTGGGCCTTAGCTTATCAGGGGCCGGTTTCTCAACGGTAACTTTTCGGGCCCGAAAAGCTATTTTCTGTCTGCAATGTTCACATTAAAGATGCATGTTTGTTGGTTTTAAAGGCTAAGCAATAAAATTCTAAGGTGACGAAATAATTCCGGCTAGTTTGGGGGTTAATACACCCTATAGATTCTCGTTTTAAAATTTAGCTCCGGGACCGGAAAATTACCGGGACTACGAGAAACGGGCCCCAGACCGGCACTTATCCGGGCTAGTTTCGATACGTGTATAAATGGGTACCAGCGACATAATGCTCCGGGTAGACTTGCGACGGACCAGCATACCATCCAGGGGGAGTTGTAAGTTGTAACACGCCTTGTTGCTTCATGATACAGAAACCACAGGTACCCCAAGCTCAACTGAAGTGTAGTGAGAAAGAAACAGTGGAACTAAAACAAGCAGGCATCGCTTCGAATCGACCCAAAAATCACTCAAGACACAAGTAAACAAACAAAGACGTTCAGGCCAGCCATTTTTATTCAAATACCGTTCCTAATTTTACGCTCAAATTCGAAGCGAATTTTCCCCATACAAATCCTTTTAATTTTTCTATTACGCAACAGTTACCCAGACGTTCAAATTACAACGTGTAAACATCACTTGAGCTTGGGGTACCTGTGCAGAAACCGGGTTAAGCTTCGGCCGTGTGAAACTTTACCTATTAAGCATGTGTACGTCATATCTTGGAAAAAGGATCTATAATTGATAAACTCTCGGAATCTCGGAATCTCTTCAGGGTTATCTTTTCAAAATATGATTGAATGAGCTTTAAGTAATGCTCCACATAAGAACGATAGCAAACTTCATTGTTCTGCGGCATTGGCTCTTTCCCACATAGAATATCTTTGATTTCAAGAATAGAGGAGCAGCTGATGGTTAATAATTATATTTCATTATAAAACTAGAAGTAATCATAGATTATAGTGCGTCTCCTTATCCCGTGGCACCTCGTCTTGACCTAGTACCTCAGTTTCATGAATTAATTCAGCCACTGTTTAAAAGGGCTATGTCGCGAGATATGTCACGCAGGCAAAAACGTCGGGCCGTCATCAAACAAATTCACGCTATCGCCGTGGAATCGGGCAAAATCCTGCCGTGCTGACATATAAATAGTATATTTGTCTTGATTTCATTTCGGTTATTTCTCCGATTCTGAAATCATACTCTTCAGTACATGTACTAATACCGGAACCGGAAATGAGAAATTTCTGAGAAAGCTTGTTCTTGGACACCGCGTTATAAATGGGGGCATGAAATCGACGTTTATTAAAGTCACGCAACATTCAACGTGAATTTCGCAGGATTTTTCGGATAAAATTACAACTACCAGTTGCAAGTAAGACACAAGACTGTTGAATATAATTCCTTTATTAGCTAGACAAATTTTAGCCACAAAACTGCGAAATCTTTAGTCGCAAATGCGCCCGATACAGGCGCAATTTCGAGCACTGTAAAGTTAATCTGCGTTCGCCTGGCGCGGCCGGTCAGTGAATTATTGCTACAAGACATAAGCGAATTGCACCGTACCGTAGAACATCGCGAAGAACGACGTCGGTATTTAGGTGAAAGCTTCCCAAATCAGGCAGAGAACCATAGGAAAATCAAGATAGAACATTCAAAACATACCAGAACGGTAGCGAGGAAAATCTGTAACTTCTTGCTTGATTCCAAAGAGACCCAACAACTTACTTGGTCCGGAGAAGAACCTTCGTCCAATTTTTCCACTGCGTTCTTTTACTAGGCATTGAAATATTGAGCCGTACGATTCCAAAATCGGGAAAATATCCGAAACTAAATCAAGACAAATAGATTATTCACATGTGACATTTCGGAACCCCAGCTCCCCAGGATGATGCCTGATTTCCACGCGCTGGGAATGCTGGATACTATTGTGACGTTTCAAGATGGCGCAGATTTGGTACCGACACTTTTCTCGATTCGTTCCGCTTGCAGAAATATTTTTTGGGACCACTTTTAGGCCCAAACTAGGATCCAAGCTCCAAGCTGAGTGCGAAACTTTAGCGGTTAGGTTTAGATTGGGGTTTTGGTAAGCTATATATCTAACTGGATTTTTGAAAACCATGTCGAAAATGTGGATTTCGAAGGCAGAATTTATGTCACGATCGATCAAAACACTTCGCCTCGAAACCGCCGCCATTTTAGTAAAGGGGAACCCAGACCTCGCTCGACATTAGATCTAAAAGTGGTCCCAAAAAAAATTTCTGCGTTCCGCTTAGGTTAGACGACGCGCTAAGCATGCTGGATACTATTGTGACGTTTCAAGATGGCGCAGATTTGGTACCGACACTTTTCTCGATTCGTTCCGCCTAGCCGACAAGATTAGGAAGCGTCTCCTTCGTCGACGCAAATAAAGAAAATCCATTTGCGTCAAATAAATTTTAGGAAATGTTCGTGCTTAAACAATCAGAATAACAGAAGACAATAGCTAATAATTTTGCTTCTATGATGAAGTTCCCCAAATACAATATCTTTTAAAAATTGCATGTTGTGCGATTGGGTCTCAAATTACTTGAAACAATAAAAAAACTTAGACAAAATGCACCTTGAACCTTAACTTTTTAGCGGTTTTTGAGTCTAAGCCAATGAGATCACTAGTTGAAACAATGAAAAAAGTTGACATTCCATCGTGCATTGCCGTTCAGCGCTATCCTTCTTATGCGGATCATAACTTAATAACTCCTAAGAGTGCCAAAAATCATATTCAAGAAAAATTCCAAATTTCATAATGAATGTTATAACATGACCGTAAATAACATCGGGTGAAACCTGATTTCTGCGCCCGCGCGAGAATGAGCGACCCCACAAACCAATTGTTTTCACTGCGACTGCTGGGCAGAAATCAGCTTCACCCGATGTTATCTAATGCCCTCGCAGTCCTACAGAAAATAGAATCGCAAGGTGACGTGAGCGGGGCCGGACGGGTTGACGTGAGCTGGTCCGGAAAAAGCCGTCCGGCCCCGCTCGAGTTCAAGTAACCTCGCACTGCACGACTATTCTTGTATTTTCTAGTCATATTAAAAAATACTTATTGACTGAGTTAGTTCGGGCCGGACGGGAAAATATTTGGCTCTCGGTCATGGCGCATGGCGTACGCCATGACTTCGAGCCAAATATTTTCCCGTTCGGCCCTCCCACTCAGTCAATAAGTGCATAGTACCATGCAAAAGTACTGACGAAGAGGTTTCATGCCCTCTACGAAAATGGACGAAACGGGGAAACGGACGATCGATCCACTGAAATCATTGCCAGAAATATGGCTTGAAAAGGCTTATCCCCATGCAGACCGCGTAGATAATTATCATATGAGACAATGAGAGTTCAAGTAGATAAAGCTCGTCAATCCCTGCTTTATTTCACCTGCTATTTCTACATAATGCTACGTTTATTTCTCAATTAATTTTCGCTAAAAGACAAGCTTGTTTTCAATCGTTGGTCCGGTTTGATTAGCGTCAATTTTGTCATCTGGTTGACTGTCAAATAGAGAGGAAATAAACAAATTGTAAGTAAATTAGGGAACCGGATGTTGCACGTAAGTCATGATTTTCTGGACAGTTTGTAGAGGTGACAACACCACTACGGTTCGCAAGAAAATTGGACAGTAATAACATAAATCCCCCACTCAAATTAGCCTCAAATTAGCCCTACCCCCCCCCCCCCCTCCCCCGCCTCTTATAAGTCCCCTCTTTGGAGCAAGACATTAACCCCCCTCCTCTCGCCCCGCCTTTCTCTCTCTTTAAAGCTTTCCCCTCCCACCCCATACCCCCCCCCCCCCCAGTTCCTTCACAACCAAAACAATAAATGACAAACTTTGTTACTAGTACATTTTTACCGTACCAATCCGGGCACGAATTACAGTACTCGCGAGCTTTGGGGAAAATACTACCGGTACTTTTATTCAAAGATAATCGTAATTACGGTAATCGTGAATGACTGAATTACAAAAACTAAGTGATGAACTGCTGGTGTTTCGCAGAATTATAATAAGCCTCCCCGGCTCTATTAAGCCCCCCCCTCCCCCTCCCCCTTCCCCCTCCCCTCCTCCTCCCCCTTCCCCCTCCCCCTCAAACGCGCTTCAAATAAATAAGCCTCTCGGGGACTTCTAATATATAGCTTGAATAAAATTGCACCCAGAATGCCAAAAGCAGCCTGAAAAATCTCGCGTTATCCGGTCTTTGCAGTCTTTGCACAAAAGAGTTGACATGTCTAAAATCAGGGGTACCAGCTGTCACGAGTTGACGCGTGCCTGCGTGACAAACAGTACTTTGAGTTAAAAAAGTCTCACCTTCAAACAACCATGACTCATTTCATAGTGAGAGCGGGATCTGAAATGTGTCAGAGAATAAATATTTATATTAGATTGTATAATTCAATTTTCTTTCAAATAGTACGGGATATACAGCATGACACACCGCGAAAAGTACGATCACAACGACAAACTGTTAAGAATTGACGGATCTGGGCTCCCTGGGAGGGGCTACTCCTGTCAATCCTGTCAATTTAGGATAGGTGCGTGTATGTCGTGACCTTATTTGATACTCTTTTAAGGCCCAAAAACAAGTTAAAGGACTCTAAGAGCCATCTCGTGAATATGGAGCGACATCCATTCGAAGGATCGGTTTTAATTTTTCATACTGAGTAAACAGATTCAAAACGACCAAAACATCTTGGTGTGATATAAATATGCATTGTATGAAACGAGACTGTCAAGACAACAGGATGACGTAATACACTGGGGAATTACAAAAAAATTTTACATCCCAGAGTGAGCCATCGATTTCTAATTTGCATATCTGTCCCCGTATGACAAGTGTTCACGAGATAACAAGCGTACAGTCGAACCCCTTTTAAGCGGCCAGTTATCAAAGTTTAGAATTTATCACTAGTCTATACTGTAAATAAAACGATAAAAACAACTAAGCGTGACATAAATATGCAATGTCTGAAACGAGACTTGTAGATGACGTAAAACAAAACATTCACAGGTTTTTAGCCCAAAGAAGGAAGGAGTGACTAATTTGCATATCTGTCCCCGTATAGATGGTTTTCACTCACATGACTTTCAGTCCTGTGGGACTCAAATGACAAAGGCCATGGCGGCCATGTTGGTGCACATAACAAAAGAAGTTCATTAAAATTTTTTTGTAAGTGTACACAGTGATCACCAAATGACGTAAAACAAAAGATTCAAAAGACACTGAACAATACCAACACCACAACACAAAAGCTAACCAACAATGGCTTTCGCAACACCAAGAAACACTCATTATATCTCATTCAACGCTTCGCGTATTCATGAGATAAAAAGCGGCAGGATTCGATAACATTTTTTTGTGGGGTGTATAAGTATACAGCGAAGAAACAGCGTTATCTGGAATGTTTCCTGGCGTGCGTTTCTCGAAAGTCCCGAAAACGTTTCGGGCCCGAAAAGCTGTGTTAAGTGCAGAATATCTACCAATAAATATTCGGTTTTTGTTTACTTTGAAAGCTAAGCAATAAAATCTTTCGTTTATATACTACACAAGTTGAGCTGCGTTGCGAGCTAAAAACTTCAACGCCTTCCGTTAGAAACTACATTTAAAAACCAGCTTTCGGGTCCGAAAAGACATCGGGAGTTTCGAGAAACGCACGCCAGTGGTAAAGTTTTAGGTTATAATGGTTCTCTTGATGTCAGTGAAGGAGACAAACGGTACCAGACATGATAATCAACGAATTCAGATATGCGTTATCTCCCTCTATTAAAGTTGCCATAATGCTCTGACGTGACCATCGCTTGATACGATGGTGCAACCACTATTTCCTTCCTTGTGGATTTTCGGGCAATGGTCACCTGCCTTACCCATGGGGTCGGCCTTGGCCGAGGGAGGAGAAGGCGGGGAGTTGGACGCAGGGGGTAGGGTTGGTGTTGCAAAACGCTTTATAGGAAGGGTTAATGTTGGGATTTCTTGTGCAGAGGACAACAAGAACAGCAGCAAGTAGCCTTATTCGCATGATTATAAATTCATACTATATTGCAAAAGCGTACAACTTAACAAAAAGAAATAACTGCAATAATGTAAAAACACAATTAAGTTACATCACTCTGAATTGATGATAGATTATAGCGGAAATCAAAGCATGATAACTGTGATAAGATGAACTTCATCATTCGAATATTAAAATGATTGAGAGAGTTCATTATGTCTTTGATCAGGCGCATTTGATCATATTTACATGTTAATTTGCGCCATAGAAATATTAAATATCATTATTATTATTATTATTATTAAAAAATAAAGAGAAAGAAAACAGAAAACAGAAAAAGCTACACTTGACTCTAGCCAACCCAAAGGTGAATTATTCGGTCAATGTGTCATGTCACGGTCAATGTCAAGAAAATGAGGCTCAGGAAAGCTCCAAGATTCACATGTTGATATTATGTACTTATTGACTAAGTGTGAGGGCCGGATGGGAAAATATTTGGCTCTGGGTCATGGCGTACGGACCGAGCGCAGCCGGAGGTCCGTGCGCCATGACCAAGAGCGAAATATTTTCCCATCCGGCCCGACTTAACTTAGTCAATAAGTATTTTATCATATGACCAATGTGGAGACAAAATGACTTGAAATTTTAACGCGAGAGGCCGTCTGCTTTTGTAGTAGGGCCGTACGCCTTTTTCCGGTCCCGCTCGCGCAAATGCGTACGGGACTATAAAATATAAAATGACAAGGGAAGGAACTCCTGCCTGACTTTCATTGGATGTCTGCTGCCCTTATGGGGGCACATGAGTGGTTAGAGTAAATTTATTATATAAACTTCAGTGAAATACAATGATTTTTCCCATCGCAGGAAAATCATATCTTGACACCTGTGAAGATATCAATAATGTTTTAGCTTCGCTGTGAAGAGTAAAGATTATGTACTTATTGACTAAGTGGGAGGGCTGGATGGGAAAATATTTGGCTACGGACCATGCGCCATGACCAAGAGCCAAATATTTTCCTATCCGGCCCGACCCTACTTAGTCAATAAGTATTTTATCATATGACCAATTTGGAGACAAAATTGCTTGAAATTTTAACCTGCGAGGCTGTACGCTTTTGTTAGTAGGGTCGTACAGCTTTTTCTGGCACACAAATGCATATGGCCCTCATACACTGTATATGTGGGACTTTCATCAATGGTTTTGCAAAGAAAAGGTTCGCAGGGCCGTACGGGTCATATGATAATATAGAGTCAAACTCACCTTGATAAGGGAGTGGATAGACGTAGATGGGCAGCGGTTCGTATTTAGTAGAACTTGTGTCTGATAAAGTAGAAATAAAGGAAAAAACAAAGAAACTGGCGATGCAAAATTAATTGTTCACATAAGCTACAGTCAAAACTCTACTACGAATGATTATCTTCCTACAACGGTCATGTTTTCTAGTTCCGACTTTCATGTTATTTGATTGCATGCAAGTGTCTTATGCCTTGGCGAGGCCACGAGTTAGAGCAAGCGGGGGTCAAACTGCGGGCATGCGCAATGTCTTCATTCTCAGTTCGCCGGCCAGTTAGCCATTCTGGGAATAAGTTCGTGTTCCAGTATCCTGTATGATGCCTAGTGATGTTGGATGATGTCTAGTTCCATTAGATGATTTCTAGGGAAGTTGATTAGGTCTAGCAACGTGCGATGATGTGTAGTGATGTTTCATGACGGGTGGTTAGGATTGGTGGTGGTTTAGGGGACAACATTGTTATTGATTTTCAATTTGGTGTACTGGAACACGAACTTATTACCGCCATTCTCGTCGCCAGAGCCCTTGTTTCATTTGGACACACGCAATTAAAAAAAGTGGAGCACTGGGGCGAGAATGGCCGGCCGCATGCCAGAATTTTCCTGGGTGAAAGAGCAACAGCCCGTGGTCACGAATAAAAAATTCGAGAACGACAGAAATACGTATAAAAGAAATATGAAAAGTCCGTTAAAGATAAGGTTTTTACTTTGAGAGGTCAAAGCTCATAACTTTTTCCCAAGTCTGTTAGTTTAATAAACCATAACTGAAGAAGGGCAAAGCCCGAAACGTTTGGGGATTTTTTTTAAATTAATTTTTTAGCAATTTTACAATTAACAATGTGTCCGCTGTGTACTAATTTGTATATAATGCGTGACAACCACAAACGGCCGGAAAAATAGCTTTGGTTTGACGCGTGCGCAGACATTTGACCGTAGTGAAGGGGTACCGAATGCAAAAGTTTGTTAAAATATCTGCGGGGTGGAGTCACAGGAAAAAATGACTGATTCCCATTTTGCATTTTTAGGGTCGGGTATTTATAAAACACCCACTGACAAAATTCCCAACCATGTTCCCAAGTCCCAACCTGGGAATTCCCAACCAAGTTTCCTGGTTGGGACTTGTCTCACTCTTCCAAATTTGTGATTTTTGTGGGTATTTTTAAATACCCTAAAATATCCAAAAAAATGGGAACCTGGGCCGGGTTGTTCGAAAGCCGATTAACGCTAATCTCGGATTAAAAGTTAACCGAGAATTTCATTTCTCTGTTTAAAAATGTTTCTGAAAAGGTCATTTATAGCTAGAAGTGAAGATAATTTAAAATCGAAACTGAAGGGCAGAAAACGTTGGAAAATATTCAGTTGTTGAGTTGTTTAAATGGATTCAAAATTGACGCTAATTCTGGGTTAGCTTAATCGTTCTTTGAACAACCCGGCCCTGGTATTCTTTCCTGTGAGTGAAGCAAAATACAGGGCTAAAAACTGGGAATATTCTGCTTCCACACGAGTCTTTGGGTGCGTATTTTTGGGGTACACATTGTTCATTCTGAAATCAGAATACGCTAAAAAACTCAATGGCATTTACAGTTCTCACACTCGCACCAACCCTTTCCAGATACACATAATCTCCAATCCAGATCATGCACGAGTGGGATCTGGGTACGAGATTAAGGTACACATAGTCAAAGTAGTGATTTCTTTCCATGTTTTACGAGATGAATAGGTGTAATATTTAGAGGTATTCTGTTTTTGGAATGCCCAGAATATGTCACAAAAAAACGCGCCGGAAGTGAATCATCCCCGAGTTTACCCTTTCACTGAATGCCAGCTTCTTTCCATACTATGGAATACTTTTTGTATGACATGACCCCAACCCTAATTTTCAAGTTTTCTAATTAGATTAAATTTTATCTTACCATATGTCAGCGGCACTGATGTTCTTTCGACGTTCTGTCGGCCTTGCTGATGGTTTAATTTAAGAACTAATAACAATGAAAACATTTTAGTTAAACTTTTCACTTTTCTGCCATTCATTTTTTAAGGTCCATGTTAGGTAGTTGCCTTACACGCATGAATTAATGCAGTGGTAATTTACGGATTTTCATCATAAAGTCCGTTCCAAGTTCGAGCAAAGGGAGCTTTACTCGATTGGTAGTTGCCAGAGTTGTCTTGTGGAAGTAACATCTCAAGTTATAATGATGTCTATAATTATAACTTTCGAATCTGTTTGTGAAATTCTGGAATTCTATTGATAGTGTGATTATTCAAATGAAAGGTTTGAGGAGCCACTTGCTCATGGTATTTCTTACTAAAATAAACAAACGGTTGTTTTTTTATTCTATGCGGGATAAAATCTTAAAGTGTGACCATTCAAATGAAGGTTAGTGTGCAGCACTTTCCTATGGTAGTCTAGACCTGCCAAGTCTCACGCCTAAGGCGTGAGTCTTACGCCTGCGAGTCCAAAACTCCGATCTCACGCCTACTCACGCCTATGGAGCAATTTCTCACGCCTGACTTACAGATTTGAGCTATCAGTCTGATCCAATTAAAAACATAGTTACGTTCATGAAAATATGGCACTTTTTGTAGGTTTTTATCTTTCCGAACATAATAATTACAGAGGTCTGAGGTCCATGGAAACTTCCGAATTCTTCGGACAACTTTGGTCATCTTCGGGATAGATCGGGTTCTCTTCGGATTTGGATTTGGTCGGGTCGCCTTCGGAAATCCTGGCACTCCCACCAAAACGTTCTCACGCCTATCACTCGAAAAAGGTTGGCAGGTATATGGTACTGTTTATTATGCTGTATATTTTACACGCTGGTTCTAACTTTTGAGTAGATGAAACCTTTAGAGCAGCACTGTTCTGTGGTTTTGTTTGATGTTGCATAGGTGGTTCTAACATTTGAGTCTGTAGATGAAATCCAAATGAAAGCCTTGGAATAGCACTTTCCTGTGGTACTTTTTATTACGCTTAACAAGATGGTCCTAACGTTTGAGTCTATGGATGAAAAACTACGTACAGTGACCATTCAAACGGAAGCTATTGAGCAGTACTTTCCGGTGGTAATGTTAATAAATGTGCTGTGCAATACGGTACTAACTTTGGAGTCTGTGGATGAAATCCTAAAGTGTTACCATCGAAAAGAAAGCCATCGAGCAGTACTTTCATGTGGTGCTGTTTATTAATATGCTGTACCGATATGGTACTAACTTTTGAGTCTGTGGATGAAACCCTTTAGAATACGAGCAGTCTCTTTTTCCAAGCTTAGTCCGTCGAGCGAGGAACGAAAAAAACATTAGCGAGCGGAAAATAGCCGCTCGAAATTGGGGGCGAGGCAAGCGCGCGGGTCTCTCTTTTCCCGCGCGCCTGTCTCGCCCCCAGTTTCGCGCGGCCATTATCCGTTCGCTAATGTTTTTTCGTTTCTCGCTCGACGGACTAAGCTGGGAAAGAGAGACTGCTCGTAGTCTAGAAACCCTTAAGTGTGACCATGCAAACGAAAGCAATGAAGCAGTATTTTCCTGCAGTTTGTAAAAAACTTCTCCCTGGTAGAAACGGTCCTTGTGCTAACTCTCATTTCAACCTGGAACTTACAGTTGACATGATAACATGGTACTTACAGTTGACATGGTAACATGGTACCTACGGTTCCCTTCCCTCCCCTTCCCTACTCCCATTGCTGGGTAAAGAAATCGTGTGATTCATCCACGAATATCCGTGCGATGTAAAATATATTTACAATTTAATTGAAGTAAATAAATGGGAAAGTTACTGTGCGTACCGCGATCTTTATTTTTTTTCGCCTCTGTTAAAAGAAAAAATAAAAACGATTAACAACAATTATGAATGTAGCTCACTTTTGCTGTTCATTATCAGAAAGTTTACTATTATTAAAAAGCATTTCGATAGAACGACGACGTAAAGATCTGTATATTTGCGCACTTAAAAACGCTCGTTCATGTAGATGCTTGCCTACAAGTGTTATTGAATGTCAGTAATGTTCGTGCAAAAATCATTGGGAGTTGAATAAAAACTAAAATTATTGTTGTCTCAAGAAAAAAATGTATATTCACATTAATAAAATCAAACAGCGCGCTAATGATAGTATATTTTCTGGAATGTGTAGTTTAAAATAACGTAGGCACGTATAGCGTGCAGAATCTTATGTGTTGGTCCTGATCTGCATGGGTCAAAAATCACATTTATTTAGAGGCACGAAATTTAATTTTGAGAGGGGTATTCAGAACAGTGAGAGAGTGATACCTGCTGGACAGATGCCTTATCTTTCGTTTTATAATGAAAACTGGAACGAGAAAAAACTTGGACAGCAAGCCTAGCAGGCGTCGGGGAGAAGGGGACTAGGAATATAGAGAAAGGACGCCCGCAATAGACCCCAATTTGTTCATTTCTGCGGTCACTAGCGGCAGCAAAATTTTGATTGGCTAATTCGTGCTGGGCGGTGAACATAGTAAATTCCCGCGTGAAGTCATCCATACGTAAAAAAGCGCGTGTCAGTTTCTGATTGGTGAACGTATTGCTAGCCCCCTCCCCCCTCCCCCCTCTCCTTTTTCGCGCCCCCTCCCCCCTCCCCGTTTACGCTAAAACTTGGATTACCATGTAGCATGAAATTTTCGCAGCAGTTTAATTTCGCGGAATTTGCCGATGTTTTGCGTTTCGAGGGAACAAATTTTCGCGCATTCTGATTTCAGATTTTATCGCTGGGAACAAATTTTCGCGATCTTGGTTTTTCACGTACGGTCCTTGTAAATATCACCAAGGAGTATAACGTTGTCTTGTTTATTTTTTTACTTGAAATTCTCGATACTTGTGTTACGAGTCTTAGATTGCAATTCAACGGCTACGGTAAGGTGTGATTTCGTATGCCATCTGTAGTTCATTTTCGTGGAATCTTATTTTCGCGGATCACTGAAAAACCCGCGAATTTCGCGAAAATGAAATCCCGCGAAAATTTCATGCCACACGGTATCAGGAGGAAAAAGCGTTTTTTTTTTCCTTATTAACACTGAGACTTGTTTTAATCATTTTGACACAACCGACGAATCTATAAGAATTAAGGAAGAAGGCGTTTCAAGTTTTCTTAGGTACAAAGGTCTTTCGATTTTCTAATCATTTGAAGTTTGATGTTGATAACATTTTTTAAAAAAGAATATGATGTCAGATTTATATACCTCCCTTATTTGCTAGCTGGGGAAAAAAACTTATTAATCCAAACCGTGTTCTTCCACGTTATTACTAACCCTTGGATATTTCTTGCGGATTCATTTCTTTCCCTGTTGAGATTAGAATAATATTAAATCACCGACCATCTTTTATCCGAAAAGAAGAAACAGAATCCAGGTCATTAAATTTTGTATTCATAAAAGGTTTTGCGGGGTTTCACATTGTGTCGTTTATTTTTTTGCCGAGGAGCCACAAAAAAGTAAATGATAAGGCGGTTATCACTTGAGTGTCGTAAAACCAAAATAATCACTTTGGCCAATCACAACAGTTGCACACAATACAATGAAAGAATCTGGCCTGGATTGTTCAAAGCGCGATTAAGCTAACCCAGAGTTAGCGTCAATTTTAATTCCAGTTAAATAATTAATAGAGATTTTTTCCGAAGAATTTTTGCCTCTTAGTTTCGGCTTTGATTTGTCTTCTCATGTAGTTTAAAATTAACCTGCGATCAGGTATTTCTAGTTATTCGGAGCCAAAGTCGGCGGAGCGCGGGGAGGGGAGAAAAGAACCGCCGACTTTCGCGCATTCGTGCTCCGAAAACAAAGAGCACCTGATCGTAGGTTAGCTTAAAATTAGCTTTTGAAGACCTTCGAAAAAAAATAATAAAATCCTCGTTTAAGTTTTAATCCTGGCTTAGCGTTGATTGGCTTTTGAACAACCGGGCCCAGAACTCGTACCAAATACTTGTAACCGGCACCAAGCGCGGGAAAATAGGTTTTGGCTTTACTTCTGATTTGTTGAGAAGTGGCAGTGGTACGAGCTTTTTAGCCAATCACGAAACAAAACATCCAAAACCAAAGTAATCAAGGCGCGAAATGACTTTCGATACAATTTAAACCTCTCTATTGCGAGGCAGAGATGGTATATCGTTACGAGGGCATTTAGCATTGGCGTACTAAGGTACAAACCTCAGATAGGGCTCTATTATAAAGGTCGATCGTTATTTTTGTGATCGACATTTATGTACTAAGTCCTGACTTATCTATAATGACGGGCTCCTCGTCGCAGCCAGGCAATTAGTCATATTTTACATGATACGCAGGCATATCGTTAACAAAAGTTAAAATAAAAAATATTTATAATAGACCCGAGCTTAAAATTTTCTATCTATCTAAATTAATCTTAGCTTTATCGTTTGCCTGCTTTCACATGATTCGGAATCATAAACGTCATTTATATGACTTATAATTAGTATTGTTTGTGACTTACCCTTGCGAGCCTCCTCAATACGCTCAAGAATATCGTCAGGTATGCGAACGAAACTTGGAGCTGAAAATATAAGGTACCGGTATTTATATATTGACTTAGTTGCCGGATGGGAAATATATTTGGCTCGAGGTCATGGCATACGGACCGAGCGCAGAGAGATCCGTGCGCCACGATCGAGAGCCAATTAAAATAAATTATGAGAAATATATATGATATGAGAAGACAAGAAAAATCAGACCTGCGTAAACAGCAATGATGTTGAAAGCCAAAATTGCCACAAACAACTTGAAATACATTGTCTTCTGATTGTCTTCTCTGTTTGGGAATGGTATTCAGACTAAGATTCAAAAGAAAAAAAGAGAGAAAGAAAGAAGGAAAGAAAGAAAGAAAGAAAGAAAGAAAGAAAGAAAGAAAGAAAGAAAGAAAGAAAGAAAGAAAGAAAGAAAGAAAGAAAGAAAGAAAGAAAGAAAGAAAGAAAGAAAGAAAGAAAGAAAGAAAGAAAGAAAGAAAGAAAGAAAGAAAGAAAATAAAAAAGAAAGAAAGAAAGAAAGAAAGAAAGAAAATAAAAAAGAAAGAAAGAAAGAAAGAAAGAAAGAAAGAAAGAAAGAAAGAAAGAAAGAAAGAAAGAAAGAAAGAAAGAAAGAAAGAAAGAAAGAAAGAAAGAAAGAAAGAAATTGAAAAGCAATTTAATCAGATTTAACTACTGAATTAGAATAATAACATTTTCAATAATGTAGCCGGCAGGAGAAAATTTCATTACAACATAAGTCTGATTTACGAATACTGATTAAACGGTTGGACAATATATTCTATGGGGGTAAACGAATGCTGACTGTTACGTTCAAAATGATCGATTATTTTAAATCAGTGTCCGAAATTGCTCACACGTTTGCATCGGTCAAACCATCAACAAGACTATTAAAATAAAAACTATTACTGCAATCGAGTATTTACCTGGTTGGACGTAGTCATTTATTTTTTATGATTGTTTGTATAATTATAATTTACTATCGCAGACGGCTATAATTAGGTAAAACTAGCATGATAGAAACTTTTGCCCTCATAGTCAACCATTGGTAATTATCGCTCAGTTCCTCCCTTGCGCTTGTAGCTCAAACAGTAAAGCGACGGAAGATCTAATCCGAATCTCTCTGAGGTGAAATATTTTTTCTTTGCCTCGTGAGGTTACCATTTCGTTACTAGGGTTAACGCTCACGGAATAAAAAAATTATGGGCTGTTCTCAGCACTAAAATCGAGAAGAAAAAGTCGAAATTAATTCAAAGGTTCATGACAAACGTGATTCACTTTCGAGTAGAAAAGGCAAACGGCAAAAGTTCGATCTTTGCCGTTCGCGGGGAAAACAAACGTGCAGTGATGTTTATTCTTTCTAATTTCTTTTCAGTCGGAAGTCAAAAGAGCATCAAACTTCAAGTAAAAAGGATCGAACAACGAATCGTTGCGGTGAAAGGCTCTTTGGAAGGCCTTAGTCATGTCAAAAATTCATAATAAAGGAAATAAAAACTTGAGTTTTCTTAAGTAGAACATCGCCTCAAACTCTCGTAAACCTCGGAAATTTAAAGGCTTTTGTTTTCTGAAGGATAAAAAAAATGTCGGTTTGGGAACGAAATAAGGTCAGCTAGAACTTTTGAAAAGGTGAAAGCAAGTTGTTAATTCAGGGGATAAGATTCCTTTGCCTAAAAGTTTCTGCCACTGAAATATTCAGCTAAAAGAACTAAAAAGCTCTAACTGTATCAGCTTTCATAGTTTCCTTTAAAAGCACTAAAACATGATATGGAAAAGCAGTACACCGCCATTTCAAGCGTTTTTCCAAACATTCCTCGTTGGGTTACCTAAAGGACATATAAAGTTTAAAGTTTAACGGAAAACTATATGTGCATTACCTTAATTGTCAAGCCGGATAAAATGCTGACGAGACCCAACCAGGTCGAAACAGCTGTCCACGGTTGCATTTTGGCTTTCAGTTTGGACTCTATCATGTCGTTGTCGCGTCAAGTGTTCTACGTAGTATCAGCCTTGCTTACTTCATTTGTATTCACATTTTTGGCTAATTAGATCTTCTCTAGTAGATCCTCCGTTCACAAGCAGAATTTTCGTTCGAGGTCTCTTGCCACTTATTCACTTTTGATTTTCAAGCGTTCAAGCCACACCCACAACAGACCGACATTTCTCAGTTGAATTTAGAGCTTTTTTGTAGCAATATGTCCCAAGTTAGCAAACAAAGAGTTTTTTTTGTACACCCCCAGGATTTAAGAACTATTGGTGCAGTTTTTCGAGGTAACGGTTGCAATAAGTAACTTACCTCAGCTCAACCTCGACAAATCTGTGCGTTTCCTTGCAGAAGTTCTGGAAGTTCGTCCGAAATGGCTTGGCACTCGACGCGAGGATATTTATGAACAGGTAGAAACAATTACGATATCCAACCAGGGAGACGAAATGTCCGTCTGTTCATTTTTCAAAAGAAAAAATCCTAATTTCTTCCAAGTCGGGATTTCTTTTCAAGTAATCGAATTTTCTACTTTAGCGTTCACCCCTTTCGAAATTAAAACTGTAGGTAGTCATCAGAAGATAATGTCTCTTAAGGCTATCAATTAGTTGTAAAAAAATGGCAGGTGACAAGAAATTGAAAACAATAAATCCCCAAGAACTTATTATGAAAGAGTATCGAACAGTCAGTAAAATTTAACAAACAAAATCACACATGAAAATTTGCATTTATCAACCGAGTTAATAAGGTAAATTGGCCAGCGTAAAAAGTTTAAAAAAGCTGACGTTTCGAGCTTAGCCCTTCGTCAGAGCGAATCGATTCGCAAACATTTTTATGTTACAGTCCCCCATCGACTCAGCACCAAAGGTTTTTAAGAAACTAACCCCTTTATTTTGTTAACAAAATCAAAACTTAACATCGTGTGTGGAAAAATCAATTGGATTCTGTTACACAGCAGGTAAAGTGACAATTTCATTATTTTCATTTCCGTATCTTGTGTTTAACTCAATTCGATTTTCTAATCCGGATTAGTTGTTGTTTTATAATAGGCTGATTAAGTTTTAGATACCTGGAAACATTAATTTCGCTTATTTCTGGTTCATATGGAAGGAATAACACGAATCAGGCTACAAAATTAAATGGAAGCAAATTCCCTTCTTGCATTTACATGGATGAAAAATCTCTTTAATTTGACCAGCTCAGTGTGCTACAGGCTTCGCGGGAGGCAAAATATCCTATCAAGACGATCAATAAACGACAATCATTCTATCATTTGTATCTCAGCGGGTAAAATATGCTTATCAGAAAGAGAGCAATATTAATTGGCCCTCTGATATTTTAAGTGACTTTTATTCTCGGTAAAACAAATGAAAGATCTAATTGTTTAGTAACTGTTGGGAACATTCATCTACATAACAAACTAATCAACAGCAATGAATGATTTGAATCTTTTCAACTGATATCCATTATTTTTACTCAGTGTGAATTATTGTGACTTTGAAAATTATTATTTTTTGCTGAAAAATCATCAGGGAGGTCCGACTACAAATTTGGACCTATATTATATATATATATATTACATTAAATCCTGCATTGTTAGACTGGTCTCGTTTTCGTGTAATAACAATTTTGACTGAACTGAACTGATGTATGACGTCAGCATCTAAACCCAGCAACTTGCATTGCTTCTAAAAAAAGGCACACGTTTGAATTTGCGAAGAACATTTGGCTAAAATATTTGCCTAAATCTATCTCGGAGGAAGAGAAATTCGGCTTAATCGGATTACTTCTTTTTCGATCTTTCGCTACAATTTACGTGTTAATGTAATAAATACTTTTCGTTGTTTTATTTATGGCTCAAAGAATAAAACAAATAAAAAGATTTAATTTTGGCTAATAGACTACATTAAAGATTCTTGAGTTGAAAGAAAACTCTATCGCATTTTAGACTAGTTGGCCACTTGACAAGAAGATGAACTATTACGGAGCAACAAGATTAGCGCAAGCCAAAAACAATAATATGAAAAAGTTAAATGATTAGCTCTTATCAATTTTGAAAATTTTCCGATTAACAGAAAAATAATTCATTTGTGTGCGATACAAACTTTCTTTATATGACTTTTATTTTTTTTACTTTCTATAGTATGAACTAGTCTAAAACGGAAATAATAGGTGTTGCTTATTTATTTATTTGCCAATTATTAGACATGCAAGTTATTAGAAAATGGAAAAAGACTTGTATACGTTTTCTTTTATCTCATTGCTAAAGGCCCTGTCACACTATTGCGTATGAGAGAAACGTATGAGTTGCGTATGGAAATTCATAAAATAATTTTCATACGCACAAAATGACCAGCTTACTTGACCTATGAGTAACGTACCTCTAGCGTAACTCTCGCGTATTCAGCGTATGCCTAGCGTATGCTTAGCGTATAAACCATACGTCCGAATACGCACAAAATTTTTAAGCATGCTTAAAAAATGTTTTCTGCCTCGCCGTATGCCAGCGTATGTTACCGTATGCGACCATGCTTGAAACGTATACAACCTATGCCTAACGTATCCCAACCGTATGACAGCGTATACCAGCGTATGAGTGATATTTTTCATACGCTGGCATACGCCAGTACGATACGCAATAGTGTGACAGGGCCATAACATCATGATGGTAAACAGAGATGCTCTTACAATGTAACTAAATTCAGCCTGGGCACCTAGCACGTTCTTATAAAAAAAGGTTCTTGATATATAAAAAAGAAAAGAAAAAGGCTAGGCACAATTTCGATCAAATATGAACACAAAAACCTGTTTTAAGCCGTTACCATTGATAAATTTCTCAAAATCTAATTTAACGAAAATTATTTGACGTCGAATTCCAGTTTTTCACTGGTGGACCGTGTTTACGCCGAAAAGGTTTATTTGCAGTCGGACCTCTCATGGTTACCTATCAGCACAAATATAATAATTTTCAAAGTTAAAATCTGATTCACACTGAGTGAAAATGATGGATATCAGTTGAAAAGATTTAAGTCATTCATTGCTATTGATTAGTTTGTTATGTAGATGAATGTTCCCTTGCAGATACTAAATAATTAGATCTTTCATTTGTTTTGCCGAGAATACCTCTCAGTTAAGATTACCAGAGGACCAATTAATATTGCTTTCTTTTTGATAATCGCGTTCAAAGAACGTAATCCTAATTTCGTGTTGGTTGTCCTGTGGTTTATGGGCAGTAAAATTTGAGATTTTTTTTTCCGCCGGAAATTCCTTCGAACGCGTCTCCAAATTCTGTGATTACTGCTTGTTATATTTTACCCGCTGAGATACTAAAAGTTAGAATGAGTGCGTTCATACACGCGTCATTAATAAATATTTGATTGAGATATTTTTGTCTGCCGCGAAGCGCGAAATATACCACAGTGAGCTGGTCGATTCAAAGATTTTCAAATCCGAGATTTTTTTATCCATGTAAATGCAAGAAAGGGCAAGCTTTCAGGTTTGTCTACCATTTTAAAACGCTGACCTATGCCGGCACTGAGGGCGTTATCGCTAATAAATTCAATTAGTATAGAAAGTAAAAATTAATAAATAAAAGAAAGTTTGAATCGCACACAAATGAATTAAATACAACGGGGTTTACAACAACTGAAACAATTTGCCACACTACACAAAAATGAATTATTTTTCTGTTAATCGGAAAATTTAAAAAGAAACTTTAGATGATTTGATCAGAGCTAACGGGAAAATTAAATTATTAGCTAGGAAAACTGATCAATTGCGATTACCAGAAAAAAATTCATTTGCTTGCAATACAAAACTTCCTTTTATTCAATTTTTCTCTTTTTACTTTCTATGATCGCCACGACGGTGGTCTATTTGTACTGGCGTGACGCGGTCGTTGGTGATGTCACAGCTCAGGGTCTCACACCATTGGCTTGCCACCCTTAGAGATAACAATAGGACAAACAACACAACAATTGACCCTAACCCTAAAAACAATAACAGCTGTGTTTTACAAGGCCAATGAAAATAGAGGCTTCTAAGAGCTGCGACCCTACCGATTTCTGCACACCACTTATGCAATTCATTAGAGATTTCGCCGCGCCCCACCCTTTTAATCCCCTTTTGGGGGGGGGGGGGGGGGGGGGGGGGGGAGGGGAAGGTGTGGGACTCCCATACATAAAAGACGGATGTGATCGTCGGTAATTTTGAAAGGAATCCTGTTTCATGGGTGTGGCACACATTAATATTTACCGCTGAGGGCTAGCTACCTGATTCTATCTGAAAAGTTGTTCCTGTCAACACGCTTTTAAAGGTATCACACTTTACAACGATACAAACATTTTTATTTAATATTATTTCTCTTTTTACTTTCTATGATCACTATTACGGTAGCCGTTTCTGTCGTATTACTGAATTCATTAGCGATGACGCCGCACCCAACATATTATAGAAAACCTTATATTTAAAACCTCAGAGGGTGGAAGTGGGGGGGGGGGGGGGGGGGGGGGTTGGGGTGGAACTGCCATCCATTTAATGCTAAGCATGTTTTGTTACTTGAAAAACGCAGTGATTTCACTCTAAATTAAATATCCAAAGCAAAGAATCAAGCCTGTAACACTTATTTTTGGTTCGCGCACTCTACTACTTTTGACACACCCAATGACAGTGCGAAACTGAGACGTGCACACCCAGCTATAGTGACGTCAAAGGGTACATTGGAGGATCTCTTGTGCGGTTAATTATAATATTTATAAACTGACGATTCATTTCATGTACAGTTTAACTACGGAGGACAATGAACGCCACTTGTTTCTCTTGCACCGGTGCGGTGAGTCCAGTTTCAAACTCTGAATTTGAATTTTCATCTCCTTCTAAACCTTCGCGGGTTGTCTCTGCTCCATTTACTGGCGATCGAGTCCGAAGTGTGGTAAACTGTTTCCGTTGTTGTAAACCTCGTTGTATTTACGCTCAAAAGCAACTGTCCGCGCGCGAAAGAACTCTCCTCGAGGAAATCACATCCAACAGTGTGTATTCTTGCGGTTCACCGCTATTACCGCCGATCCATCCACTTGTAGAACGAATCTCCATGAAGCTAATTCGCTCCTGCGACGATTCTGTGGAAGTGGCATTTTATCGCAGTAATCTGGGATCCATGAATGTCTGTTGTTATTGCGGCAGTTCTGAAAACAAACGTAGGGAGAGAGTGGATTCAATGGAATCATCTCGACGAGAAGTGAGGACGATATTACCCGTGTGTGAACAGTGTAAGTTAGCTGGTAGGCAAACCAGGTCTATCTTACCAGAAAAAAGAAGCAAGGTAGAAGGAGAACATATAGAAACAGATACTGCCGAATTTTAGTTTTTCTTTTCTGTACTATTTGTGTGCGAACTTATCAAACTCGAACTTCATTGCTCATGACTCACAGCCGTGATTGGTTGATATTTTATTTTCCAAAGCGAAATATTGGGCACTATTATATTCCACTTTTTTTTTCCACTTTCCATTTTTATTTTATTAGTTCGCATGCGAACAAGTTGGGAAGTTGTTTTTTTTTTAAGCCAATCACAAAGCGTGGCAGTGCAAAACCAAAGCAACTGCACTATATTCTAAACTTTAAATTAAGCAATCATAAATTAAAAAAAGGTGCACATTGGCTTGATTTCACTCACTAACAAGAAAATATAACAGGGTCTGGAAGCGGTTCTGCGTGATCCGGGATTTAGCCGAAATTGAGTGCGTAATTCGGGAATACAAAATAAATCCAGCCGTGATTCGGGAATACTATATCGGCTGTGATGCGGGATTTGCTGTATCTGTGGTCCGTGATTGTGATTTCCACCGTCCACCGACAAAATTCTGTGAAATTCAAATATTTTAGCCCGTATCAATTCACACTCGCAATTTTGTCGTGTTTTACAGCAGTGTGGTCCAGTGTGTGATAAATTACCCATTGCAAAAAGTGTACCAAAACTGTCGTGCTATAATTGATCAATACTTTCAAAATGGCGGCCAAATCGTGGACGCCAAGTTGATGATGATGATGACGATAAAAGCAGTATAATACGATAAAAGCATTACATTCAAGCTCTTCCTTCTGTGGCGTTTGTAGTGCTGTTGCGGTCGTGTATAAAATTACAATACCAAATTAAAGTGCTATATAAAACAAAAGTACTATACAATGTAGCCTTTAACTATTTACAATATTATTTCTAAAAATTAAACCTCTAACTAATATGCATTCTCGTACATCAATTTGAATTATACTTAAAACAGAATTAACATACTAATATCATAATAGACTACGAGTAGTCCCTCCTTTTTCCTCAGGGATAGTTGAACGAGCGAAATCCCACCCGAGAAAGGCCAGACGCGCCTTTCTCGGGTGGGGTGATTTTCACGCGCGCTCGCGTTTCGCTCGCTCTACTATCCCTGAGGAAAAAGGAGGGACTACTCGTAGTCTTATATCATAAAAACTTCATCACACCTATAATTACTTTAATACTTAAAACTTAAAAAGTTGAATTGGCAGTATGAGCATGCTCACTTCCAGTTTAGTAGACTTGGACGAAAATAGCCTTACCTTAAATAAAACGAGCGAGGTAAAACGGATTTTTGTAAACTGTCCATGCCTTGTCAAAATAAAAATTATCCTTGCCGATTTAATTTTATCCTTGCCTTGCCGATTTTTTCGGTAGTGTAGTTCAAAATTTCGATGCTTTTTCACCAATTTGCATTTTAGTTGTCGCCCAATATTTCAGTTAGACAAAATTAATTTTCATCTGGGGCTCAGCTACGTCAGAACGAAGCCAAACTTAAAAATGTGGTCATCATCCGAAAGAAAACAAAGTAAAGAATGATAGCAAGCATTGATAAGATCGTCAGAGAAAACATAATTCCTTCCAGCCAAATTTTTGGCTAATGGCCTTTCTGGTTTTGGTGATACCATGCAAGATAATACACCACTAAGTTTGTCGACGCATGTCTTCCTCAAGAATAGAAATTGAATGTTTTGTGTGCTTAATTTCAGTTGTTAGTGCCATTTTCTTCATTTCACACAGCATCGTCTTATGAACCCTTTACTCCCAAGAGCGCCCGAAATCAAAATTTCATTTTGTAAAATATTAAAAAAAAAAAAAAAAATAGTACCATACCATGCAAAAGTACTGCCGAAAAGGTTTCATTTGAATGGTCACACCACAGGATTTCGCCCAAAGACTGAAAAGTTAGGACTACTACATGTCTTCATGGAAAGCGCAAACCTGGCAGACCGAAAACAATGTTCCACCAATACATCGCTTAGGTGATAAACAGTGAGCATCCCCCGCTCCCACATGAAATCAGAAGGGCTGCCAAAGACAAGAAGCAATGTCGAAAGATCGTGGCCGACTGCCTTGCAGCCGACTGAGTGAGTGAGTAGTGAAAGTGTGAAAGTGATGCCAAAAAACGTATCAACTCGTTCCGCTACAACCATGATTTAATACTACTTTGTAAAACGTGTTTAGAAAGAAAAGAAATATGTTTATTATTGCAAATTTATTAAGAATCACTGAGGTTATTTTCATTAAGCCACATTTTCCAGCAGTAATCAAGTTTCCTATCTGTAAATGAGGTTACATGAGGGGAAAATTCATGTTCGTTCGTCACGTACGCGCGAGCTAATTGGAATGTTTCGGAAGATTATGTGAAAAAAAAAATATCGGTAACGTAACGTAAGGTGTTGTGAACCAACCATATCAAACAAAAATAATGTAAAAACAAAACAAACGACCTTGATACATTTCAGAGAACAAAATTTAACTTTAATTAAAAAATAAGTCATATATTTTGGCTTTGAATCAGTTCCAAACCATAACTTGGACAAAATTCTAATTAACTTCCAAAAAGTTATTTTTATTTTGCAATATAATTATCTAGTAAAAAGCATCGATAACAAAAATAGTGCCCCCCACGTATACGATAATGGTGAAAGCTTTAACGATATTTAAACCTTTAATTCCCAAGAGTGCCAAAAATCAAAATTCAAGAAAAATCCTGAATTTCATTTTGTAAAATATTGAAAAAAGAATGGTCATGGTACCATGCAAAAGTACTGCCCAAGAGGTTTCATTTGAGTGGTCACACCATAGGATTTCGTCGACGGACTCAAAAGTTAGAACTACACAACATGTCTTCATAATTGTCTCTGGGAATGAAACGATTTGAACACCTTTGAAAATCCAGGCGTCATGTCGTAGCCATCCCTGGTGCATTATCATGAACTCAGAACTTCGATGTTCGTTTTACTGGACAAATTAGATTTTTTCAATAAAACATACAAGTTAAATGATAAAATATTATATTTTTTTAAGCACGGTTAAAATAAATGCCATTATACTTTTATTAGTTCTGTCGGAAATGTTCTCAAAACGATGGTATTATATTAACTTTAAATGGCTTGATTTATGTTCTCCAAACTCAAAATCCAAAATCACAGAATTTCTACAGAATTTCCTCATATAGATGCTTTAGCTCAAAAGCATTGTCTGAAAATGGAAAAAAAAGGTACATGTATTACATGATATGAAATGTAAGATATGAGTTGCCGCCGTCTCAGTAAAGAGGGAGAGAAATCAGTAAACCACGAAAAAAACGGAGAACACTAGTTTTGTACAACATACAATAACACAGCTCCTGCCATTCACTGGCATTGGAAACACATGTCTGGCCTGCAAAGCTGAAATCAGCGTTGACGTCCTTAGGAACTGCCAAAGGCTCAATCGAGGTTGTTGTTTTATTGACGTCCTCGGGAACTGCCAAAGGCTCGAGGGTGTTGTTTTGTATTTCCAGTATTCCGAGATTAATCACCGACGTCTTCTATCTGTAGTATAAGGGGAAGGAAACACTTTTATTGTACGTACGCCAGATTATCAGTCAAATGTCAACCATAAACTGACTTAACAGGCTGACGTTTGCTTTAATTTATCCCATGAAACAGAAAGAAGTAACCTTAAAATACACTAATCTGTCCATTCTCTAAAATAATTCCCTTGATGTATGTCATTCAGTGTTTCATTGACAAATCTCATGCCTTCTTTAAAGCGGGACTGCTTTCTTATCACTGTGAAGAAAAAATAGAAGATATCCCTGTCACATTGACCAAAGTGTTGTCAAACTTTTGTTGCGGGAAAAGCGACAAAATCCAGCTAGAATACCACTTTTAAAAAATTGATCTTTTTTAAAGACAGTTTTTGTAGTCAGTTTTGTAGCGAATCATGAGATGAGAAAAATAACTTTCCGAATTGATCTCATAAGTTACGTTTATTTTTAAAGATTTGAATAAATATTATGCAAAGCAGGATAAAGGCGTCGACAGACGTTGCGTATTTTAATAAACTCACCAAGTGTCTGCAAAATACCTATTAATTTTTGAGCTGAAAGTCGTTTTTTCGGAGGCAAGCGGAACACTCATCATCAAAGTTTGGTTTTGTTTCTCGATTTTTTTTATGTTCGTTGTGCTTGTATTTCATTGATGGTACAGGTCTACTAAAACCGCGCAAGAAGCTCGTGTTTTTCAATTTATTTTCAGGCAAAGATAAAGCCGGAAAACGCCTGCCTCGAGGAAAAATAAGTACAAACATGATCTTTTGAAATAAATCGAAATGGATCTTTTTTTACTTTCAGACCAATTTGCAAAAAATCGCTAATGAGGCGGCCATCTACCTTCCCCGTGGGCGTATTTGTTATGCGAGAAGTTTTACGATTATTGTATGTCAACTTTATTTCGATATCTTGCATCACATCTTCAAACTTTATTAAAGTAGCCAATGCGCGACGGCTTGGTTTTCTTCTTAAGACACGCGAAGCAAGTCTCGGGCAATAATTTGTTTGTCCTTCTAATATACTTTCTCTTATCGTGTTTTTCTATGAATCTCCTAATAAGTTAGAATTTTTACTTTTTACACCTGCTCTAGTTTAAGTGCACGGTGGCACCTTAATTTCCGATAATTTTGTATGCTTCAGCAACATAGATAAATATTCGGATGATAAGTGGGAAAAACATGTTTGAAGCCGGTCGGTTACTTCAGACAGTATTACCATAAAGTACATAGCAGCAAATATAAGCTGCTGAAAAGAAATCGAGAGCTGCAAATTGCAGCTAGACAGCGAAGCGACGAAATAAATTGCGGTCAAAACTGAAAGCACTCGGGCGCTAAACCAACAGAAATGTATTTCAACGTGACAAATTCCACTTTGGAAATTGCCACAAAATCCACAAACGTCTTAGCAAAAGCAAACAGTCAACGTGAAATCATTTTTAAAGTTTACTTGACCAGAAGTATTCTCGCCATTCCTCTTGGGTTAATCACAACGTTTTCAAATGGGCTAGTGTTATTCCTGTTCTTCAAAGATCCAAAGAAATGCCTTCGCTCCTCGCCAACAAGCCTTCTTGTCGCCAGCCTGGCTTTAGTTGATTTCCTGGTAGGTTGTGCCTTGGAACCCACAGATGCGTATTACAGCTGGTCAATAGCATTGGGAAAGAAGCCTTCAATAGAAAGGAAAGACTTCCAAAGCGTATCAGCGTATCTCCTTCTTTGCTCCATACTGCTTCTGATGTTGATAACATTTGACCGACACACGGCGGTTTCCCAGCCCATTCAGTACATGCACAGGATAACCAAGAAACGAGTCTACGCCAGTGTAATATTCGTCTGTAGCTACTGTGCAGCACTCATCTTTGTAATTCGAAAATGGGCGGAGAAATACAGGAACGGACTATTCTGTGGTCATGTCGATCTGGTCTTGATCATCACCACAGCCTTGTTTGGAAGCATCGTTTTTTCGCTTCGAAAGCAAACTCGAAATTTACAAAGACTGAGTGTAAACTCCGATGATGTTTTCGTTGTTCAAGCAAGTGAGCGCGAACGGAAAGTCACATTAACACTTGCTATTATGCTTGTGGTATTCTTAGCTTGTACCATGCCCTGGTTTTTAATGATGCAAGTATTTGAATACTGCCCAATTTGCCAGAAGAACTGGTGGGTCATGAAACTGCTTTTTATTTTGTTTCAAGCAAATTGCGCTTTCAATCCGTTCTTTTGCACGCTTCGGTTACCTCGTTATAAAGCGGCGCTAAAAGTGGTATTATCACAAACAGCATTTTGCCGCCGCTTTCTTCCTACAACGTGGCGAGGAGCGCCAGCTTATAGAATTAGAAAACGCAGCTCAAACAGTTACGCTCCTAATGACGCAGTAGGACGAAAGCGATCATTAAGTTCTAGCCTCGTTAAAGATCTGAAAGATTCACCCGTTTTGATTCAGTATCAATTAAATAACAGTGCAGACTTGAACTAAAGGCCGGTGCAATGTCACATATTTTAGTATTACTTTACAAGCCAAAAAAACATATTCAGTTTATCAAAGAAAACCTAAACGTATTCGGGACCAGTTTTATTAACAATTACTTTACCAGTAAATTGAGAATATAAATAAGTTGTCTTTGGCTGCGTGGCCAGGATGGAAGGGATTGCAACTTGAACAAATTGGCCATTTTTCCCTTGTGTCCTGAAAAAATAGTATCGCGGCCGTGTAGCATGAAATTTTTGCGGGAGTTGAATTTTTCGGACTGGCGATTTTTGTGTTTTGCGGGAACAATTTTTTGCGGTTCGAGATGACTGAAATTTCTGCTGGGAACTTATTTTTGTGATTTCTGTTCAAGCATACAGCAGAACATTAACAATGAAGGAAAATTAATATTTTCAACTTATTTCGTTATATACTTGTTGAGTTACGTTACGCTCTACTTAGAGACATTTCACTGAATTCTATTAAATCTTTGAAGGTGATACAGTACTGGACCTAAAGGACTGCCGCAACAACAAAATCACTCAAAATTAAAGCCTACTCTGTGCTCCCTGCCATGCTCAAGAAAAACGCGTTATTACTACTGAAAAAAATATATATATTGTTTCTATTAAAAATCAAAGTTCTTTTTTACGTCCGATAAAAATGCAGGGTTCTTTATTTGACTGAAGGGAGTAAATTTTTGCGGAGTATTATTCTGCAAGTGTTTTTGTTTTCTGTGCAACAATTTTCACGGTAAAACCTAAGTACTAGTGGACAGCTATCCCTAATAAGTTACCTTTCTGACAGATTGAGGGAAAAACTCGCACGCAAAACCTAGGACTGTACCGGGTGGTGAATAGCAATACAATCTTGAGTTTAAGGCGGGGTACACGTGAATTTCAATGAAATTTTAAGAGGTTTAAAGAATGGATAGAAGAAAGAAAAAGATTTATGGAATACTAACAGACAGTTGATATCCACACAAGAGCATCCCAGGTTGATGTTGGACTATTTTGTACTCCATGTACTACAGTAAAAACCCGCAAGTAAGAACCTGCATTTTCTCAAGTTAGCCTAAACAGGTTCTTACATAAATGGTAATTAGCACAACTTTAGGCTATTTAGGTTCTTTTGATAGGTTCTTATTTTCTGAAGAAAAAAATGACATTGTAGCTAATAGGATTTAGTGGTATTCAGCCTATTCCTTATATAAAATCTGCGTACCAAGTAAGTATTTATGTTAAAATGACTAACAAGAAAAATTGAAGCACTGATCACAGAACATAACATTATATACATGTACTCTTATTTGCCCAAGTGTACTGTACACATTTTTTATATACCATGTAGATTTTAAAAATAAGAACCTGTTTTAAATTTTAGGCTAAAAAGGTTCTTGTATAGAGGGGGTCTAACTGGAAAATTTTAGCCTAACAGGTTCTTAAAAACTAGGTTCTTACTTGCGGGTTTTTACTGCATTTTTTAACTTCAAATTCGAATTTTAAAACTACACTCAATCTTCACTATTTATTATTTCCCTAAATTTTATAAATCCTCAGAGAAAAACTATTTTCTCCCAAACATATACAAAAATCATCGAAAAATTTTCAAAACACCACATAACATGGATTCATGAGATGAGCAGAGAGTTTTTTGGATTGCTTGAAGCGTGAACGAGATCAGTTTCCATTTAACGGATGTTAAGTGGCGGGAAAATGACATTCAGGTGGCCACGATTTGGTAGCTAAGTTTCGAGAAATCAATTGATATTTTTCACTCCGGCGGAGCATTTTGTGTATGAGCAAGCTATATGTATTGAAAAGGTAATTCTCATCGTAGCCTCTGGCTAATTATATTTAGCAAATAGTAAAACATAGCAGTTTTTATCAGATAGTGCCAAAGAAAACGAAGGACAAAAATAAATCTCATCTCATCTCATATGGAATGTTGTATTTATTTGCACAAGATCTTTATGACGCACTATGTCGACGCATAGGGAGATTTTGATGTAGTGGAGATCGGGGAATCATAGAAATAACTTAAATAATTTTAGCCCAATTTAAAATGCTGTAAAATCTATAACTGATTGATGTATTGGGTAATAAAGAGAACCACAAACTAAAAATAAGGCTAATGTGGTCGCCTCAAAGTGACATTTACGCACTTACGCGGCACATTTAATTAGAACTGTAAATTTTCCCCGGAAATTACATTGATTTTATATAAACAATTACATCTCGACAACTTGCTTTTGTCAGAGAGCAAAAATATACATGAAGCCGCATACGATTATCTAAAAGATAAAGGCCGGGAGATAAAGTTACGAAAAACAACCCCCCAAATTGGTTGAAATCTATTATTTTAAATAATTACATAACACGCCTAAAGACACTTGCGTTGGAGTGTACCCGAAAATAAAAAATAAAAATACTTTTTCTACACTCTTAGCGTATTTAAATTTTCAACAGCGTTAATAAATATGCCTGGTCTCCTTTAATGAAGTTATAAATGGCGGGGATTAAAAGTTAGCCTGTGAATACAGAACGCCCTCAGCTGCCGGGAGCGATGAGAGTTGTTGTAAATTGCGCACACACTACAACTTTCCGTGCAACTGGTCTCGCGCCAGATCATTCGTGTAACTGAGCGCACCTGCATATTACAAGGTACTATATTCCGTGCAACTACCGTTAGTCTCGCAAATTTATTTTTGCAATTTATACGGTAAAATATTTCATGCAAACTGTCTGGCATGCAAAACTAAAATTGAAGCCGTGTTTTCCATGTTTATAACAGTTATCGTATTTTCTTTGCAGCTTGTTTAATTAGGATGTTGATATTTATCCTGACTCGTTCCCAGCTGTCTCTCATTATGGATATGCGGGTGACAACGCGACGCGACGGATGATGGGAAGGAGGGAAGAGGAGAGTCTCGGCTCTCAGTCTCCTTTTCTTCCTTCCCATCATCGTTCGCGTCTTCAGTGCAATTCATGACGTCTGGGGATTTATCAGGAAAAAAAAAACAAGACCAACTGTGAAAAACCACTTTGATCTTTTCTCCTCACGTTACACGAATATTACTGCATGTCGGAAAGCAGAAGCGGCATGTACGTCTCGGAACGCCTCACAGAATTGGCTGAGAAAACAATAGAACAACCAACAGTACAATGGACCCTGCCAAATTCTGGGTGTTTCTTGGTGTTGCGGAAGCCATTGTTGGTTAGCTTTTGTGTTGTGGGTATTGTTCAGTGTCTTTTGAATCTAAAAATCATGGAGCATTTTGTCACGTAAAACGGGATCAAATGCCTTCGTTTTGTTTAAACAGCGTTTTTAGATTGCCAGAAAACAAACACGGCTGCCAATCACTAAAAATAACCTCCGAAAACACCGTTCCATAGTGTGTCACGTGACAAAATACCCCACGATTCTTGGAGTATTTTGGCAGCCTTGTCCAGCGGTTTCCACGCTCACCCCGCCATTTTGAAAGCCGAGAAGGCCCTGGGGACGAGGTTGTGAGCGGTCAAGAAAACCGAAGACTCTGGGGCGCTTTCCATTTGAATGGAAAAACCGGGTAGAATGGAACAGGACAAATTGTCATCAATCAAAATGGAACGGGAAGAGCGTGTTCCTTTTGCACGGAGTTGCTCTTTCTTTCTTGACGAGACTGGGTACTAACGATTTACAATAACAAACATGGCCTTCAATTCATCAAGTAGCATGGCACTAGTGGGACGCAGCGGATGGTACAGGATTTTCCGATCATTTCGGTAAAAACGAGAAAAGAGAACAACGTCTGAAGGTATTCCTTTTTTTCCGGAAAATTTCCAGTGGAAAAGTCTGTTCCATTTGATTTACCACCGGAACAACCGGATTTTCCATACAAAAGGAAAGCGCTCCTGGAGACGAGAATGAGACCTGGAACTTTTACAAGTGTAATTTATAAGTGTAGCCATTGTTTCCAACGCCTAAAACAATGGCTACACTTGTAAATTACACTTGTAAAGTTTTATTGAATTGACCCCTGGAATACAAAAAAGGCACGTGTTATTTTACCGCTGACGTTGAGTTTATTTTCTTCAGCCATCTTTTAGCAAAGTGTTCAAAGTCGTGTCCAGTGTTGCACTCATATCATAAATTGATATCACCATAATTATACTGCAGAAGGAATTTTCAAAGTCTTGCCTGTTTGTGTTGCACTATTGTTTTGCTAACAATTTCTATACCAAATGAAAGCAACGGTCTCATAAAAATGTCAACAAAAACGCACCATTGTCTTTTCTTATGAAGCTGTCAATTTAACCTAAAAGCACAAAATGACAGAGATTCGATACTCCAAACCTATCCGGCTTATTTTTTTATTTTATAATTTTCTATTTTTTCTATTTTTTATTTTTATTTTTTTCTAACTCTCGTGAACTTAAAATAGACTTAACTAGATTATTTTGTTTATAAAAAAAAGTAAAGAATTGCCAAGGACACACAAGTAATAAACGAATGAACTGGAAAAACAGTCGTGGGTGCCGTATCTGACTTTTTAGTTTACTAATTATTCTGTTAATCATGTTGTTGTTAATCGATTTCCATATCGGGGTCGAGTTTCTCTCCTTCCTCTCCACCAGCTTGTTTTTCCTGTTCAGCTTGTTTTTCCTGTTCAGCTTGTTTCTCGGCGGCACCCTCTGCATCCTGGTCCATCTTATCTTCGCTCTTCTCGTCAGCTTTACCCTCCTTATTCTTTTCTTCCTCCTTTGGTGGCGGTTCAGCTTTTGGTTTGGGCTTGGGCTTGTTTAATATGGTGTAACACGTGTCTTCTAACAGCTGCAAACAGAAAACAACACAATGGTAAATCCTTTAGGAGCTACATGTACAGTTATGTCATGGGAATTTTAACGTTTTAGGGTCCAAAGTGCCCTAAAATAAAACTAACTACCTTTGTCAGACACGAAATTCCCACTAGAGACGTAATCGGAAGCGGAGTCGGAGTCGGAAGCGTAAGGATCCTTACGTTCTAGTGTAAATTAAAAAACGGAGTCGCAATCGGAATCGGAAGCTCGACGGAATCGGAATCGGAAGGATCAGAAGGTTTCCTTTTTCTTCCGATTCCGCTTCTGCTTCCGTCGCTTCCTATCCGCTTCCGTCGTTTTCATTTCTTACGATTCAATTCCGCTTCCGATTCCGCTTACGTCGCTTTCGTCGCTAGTGGGAACCAAGATATCGAGTGAATTTTCAAAGAGAATAAACCATAATTTGATTTTTAGCGATATTTTCAATGTACATACAAGGCGATCAACTTGATATAATTGGTGCAAGCCATTTCTATCCTAGCCATCTGCAGTCCAAGATACTTATTTTCACTCTTAGTAGAAACATTTTAAACAAAGCTGGACCATTATTTTTGTAGTCCTACTGATATAAATGTCTTTTGAGCTTTTCAAAAGGACACTGTCCCGGCTGATATATCGTGTTTTCATGATTATGGCCAGGAGCTTGCTTTATTATCTTGAAATACGACGAAAAAATCACCAAGAGTGATGAACGCAAAGAAATAGAGCAGTTTTCAATTGAGTATCGAAAGTAATTACACAATTGCTTTGGTTTTGCATTGCTACGCTTTGTGATTGGCTAAAAAATCTCGCGCCACTTTCTCGACCAATCAGAAGTAAAACCAAAACCAATCGTGACTTGCTCGCACGCGTTTTCCCGCGCTTGGCGCCGCCGACATGTAATTGCTTCGAGCTCTGATTGGTTCACTGGATTGTTTACGACTGCTGTGATTGGCCAGAGTAATTACTTTGGTTTTGGTTTTACGACACTCAATTGAAAACTGCTCTAAACAGGCAAAATAACGACTCAAAACTCCACCAGATTTCTTGACCGCCTGTTACGAAATCAAAATTGATAAACTGTAATCCACTTCCATCCTTGTAATCCTGCACTTTTTCACCAAACTACTGCTTCTGTTTTGCTCTATAGAATATTTTTATTCAATTTAGTTGTATATTTGGTGGTATTTGGTGATATAACATGGAAATTAAATGAGCAACATTTCGTTATTTCGGCGGGTCAGTGTCCCTTTGGTTTTGCGGGAGTTGAATTTTGTGAAATCGCAAATTTTGTACTTTGCGAAATCTAATTTTTGCGATTTGAAGAGAATTTTTCTAAAGGGTATTGATTGTTGCAATTGGCAGCAAGTCGAGTAAACTTTGTAGGGAGCGGGGTCGTAGCTGTCCAAACGATGTCTATGATTGGCGAACGATACAATTTTAATATATCACTTGAACAATGCCCCTATCCCAGCGAACAAATCTATTGTTTTCTTAGCGAATCACAGACATCGTTTGGACAAGTGCAGGACTTTTGTAGGTCCTTGTCCTGATTGGCCTATGTATGTCCCGGTTGGCCTGTGGACGTTCTGGGTTTGGATCGCTCTTTTGCCGGGTCCGTTGACATAAACATTACACCTGGAAATCTCAGTCGTGGAGTAAATTTATGCGAGAAAAAAATTTCGCGGGAGCAATTTTGTTGTGCGATTCGTAAATTAAAAAATCCAAAAATTGAAAACAATAGAGCTCAAAAAAACTTCATGCCATGCGATAGTGACCTAAATCTCTTTCTTACTAACACAATGTAACAAGCAAGGGAAACACAAGTCACCTTTTTCTCTGAGTTAATGACAGAAGTCAACACTGCAGGATCTTGGTGATCAGCTAGCTTGCTCTGCGCATTCCACTTTTTATTAAGCCACTGATCTTTCTCGGTAACAGCTTTCTCCACCTTCGCGACCTCTTCGGCTTCAAGATGATCGTACTTCTCGTCCTGAAATAAAACACCGCGAAAGCATGAATAACAGCAGTACCTGAGCAGTACCGAACAGTACCTGAGCAGAACCGAACAGTACCGAGCAGTACCGAGCAGTACCTGAGCAGTACCTTTCTGTGGTGCTGTTCATTATGCAAGGTTGTTCTAAACGTTGAGTCTGTGGATAAAATCATACAGTATGACCATTCAAATGAAAGCTCTCAAGCAGTACTTTCGCAAGGTACTGTTTATTTTCAGTATTGTATAAAAATATTGTATTGCTTTTTTAATGAAATTTGGCATTTTTCTTGAATTTTGATCGTGGTCGTACTCACCTTCTGTGCATAGAGCTCCAGTATTTTTCTAATCTGCTGCAAACTCTTTCCCATTTCCTCAAATGCCACAGGTCTTGTAAAGGACTCTTGGTATCTGGTCACTACTGGATCTCCCACTTTCTGATGATAACATAATTCAAACAGATTACGCACCGTACAGATGTCAGCAAAAACTGTTTCAATCTTTGAACGTAATACTTCCACCACTTTTGTCAATTCAAACATAGCTGTGATGTATCGGGATAGATCTGTTGTGGGGTAATGCTTATTGTTCTATGATTTATTATCACATGTTTGGCGTTGTTTCCTCATCAGCAAAGTACTTCCTTGAGATTTCTTTAGTGAAGAGCAGTTTTCAATTGAGTGTGGTAAAACCAAGACCAAAGTAATTACTCTGACCAATCACAGCAGTCGTAAACAATCCAATGAACCAATCAGAGCTCGAAGCAATTACATGTCGGCGGCGCCAAGCGCGGGAAAACGCGTGCGAGCAAGTCACGATTGGTTTTGGTTTCACTTCTGATTGGTCGAGAAAGTGGCGCGAGATTTGTTAACCAATCACAAAGCGGAGCAAAGCAAAACCACAACAAAATCAAACAAAAACCTACTCCTGCCCTCTGCCATGCTCAAGAAAAAAACTGTTATTACTTTTGAAAAAACTGTTGTTCTCTATTAAAAATCAATGTTAATAGTTGTTATTTACGGCAAGTTTACCTAAAAGCAGCGTTCTTTATTCGACTGAAGGGAATAGGTTTTTACGGAGTATTATTCTGCGAGAGTCTTTTTCTGCGGGAACTTATTTTTGCGGATCGAGTGCAATTCACAAAATCCGCAAAAATTGAAACCCAAGAAGCTAGGTGGTACTTGGGAACTTAAGCACAGACGTTTTTGGGCACTGACGTCAACCGTGTTCTCTCTGTTAGCAACTTTTGGATCTCGCCACTGAAAGCTCTAGACTGCGAGCAGTCTCTTATTTTTCTTATATTTAGTTCCGCGCGCGAGCCTGCCCCAGAGCGGCGAAGGCACAATCCGCTCGACTAAATAAAAGAAAAATAAGAGACTGCTCTCAGTCTTGGAAAGCTCTTTACTTTGGTTTCTGTGACTAGCAGTTATGGACGAGATGACACAAAAATGTGTGGCGTAAAAGTGTCTCTGCGGAGGTTCGCGCGAAAATCTTCTAACATTTGATGTTTTTCCAAAACTTTTGCTACAGCTGGGTAACAAGTTACTCGTGTCAGAAATGCAAAAAAAAAAAAAAAAAAATGAGGGGTCACCGACTTTGTTTCGGAAATAAGATATATGAAAGGCCAACCTAATCTTGAAAAATCAGTCTTCTTTACTCGATATGGCCCCAATGTCTGTTTGTCTTAAAATAAATGAATCCCTAGAATGGAGCTTTCTATGCCAAATTTTATATGAGTGGACTGGGTCTATTAAGCAAATTAAATCACCTGGTGACGTCTATGATCAAATTTTTGATTTTCATTTTTTTACATTTTCGTGTACTATTAGACTTTCTTACTCATCTTGCCAAATTTCAATCCATTACGAACACCAGAAGTCATTTTATTTTAACATTTATTTCTGAGAATTTACGGCCGCCATTAATCAACCTTGTTCCAAGGCTTGGTTGCGAATGGGAGAAAGTGACGTCAAAGGCTCAAAAATACCTCACGGGTTGAAATTATAATAACAATAAGTATTAAAAATCACGCGAAAAGCAACAAAAACTTTGGACTTGTTCTTCATGCAATTTTCTTTGCTGATTGTTAATTTTCACTATTTTTCGATATTTTTTTTGGATGAAAGTTCATTCTGTAAACTTTATTTTAACGCCAAAAAAAAAATTTCAATAAATTTTCGATCTGAAGGTACACTGTAACCTTAAGCCACTGTCCTTAAGATCCTTAATGCTTAATTCACACGACACAGCCGATAATCTTTGCCGCCATGTTTCAAATTCTCGCATTCCCCAAACAATCCCACAGTCCCAACCTTGCTCCAGGGGATGGGAGAAAAGAGACTCCCTGAGAACGAGAGTGCCCACAGTAGCTCCAAGAGGCACAGCGACACTCATATTCAGACGCCCTATACATGTAATTTCTGAAAGGGGAGGTTACCTTCAATGCAGCAAGTTTGTCTTGATAAACCTGTTTGGACTGGTTCTCACCATCTTCATACAGCCAGTTTTCTGTTTGTTCAAGTGTTTGTTCAAATTTTGCTCTCGCCTGTAACATGAAATAAAAAATTGACTGTCATTATTTGGTTGATTCCCCATACATCAATTTTATCTGAGTTTAACTTTCACCTAGTTAGCTCACGATCAGTTGGAGGAGTACAGTCTGCAGAACAGGAGGTCGCGGGTTCAAATCCCAGTGGGACCAACACTCGGGGTCTTAAAATAACTGAGGACGAAGGTGCTTCCTTTGCTATGGCATCTGCAAATGGTTAGACGTTCAAGTGGCTCTGATATCACATAGAAATGGCGATCTTATCTCCAATGTCGATGTAAAAGAACCACCGAGCATGTCAAAAAACCCTGGCTGTGATCACCCTCAGTGTCGTACATTGTTCATGAGTAGGGTGGGAGAGATGAGATCAACAATGGACGCTTTCATGAGCTGACATTTGATCAGTCTTATTCTCATAAGTGCATGTGTATGTACAGCAACATCAGATGCATGTGATACACCATGTGTGTGTGTACAGCAACATCAGATGCATGTGATACACCATGTGTGTGTGTACAGCAACATCAGATGCATGTGATACACCATGTGTGTGTGTACAGCAACATCAGATGCATGTGATACACCATGTGTGTGTGTACAGCAACATCAGATGCATGTGATACACCATGTGTGTGTGTGTACAGCAACATCGGATGCATGTGATACACCATGTGTGTGTATGTACAGCAACATCAGATGCATGTGATACACCATGTGTGTGTGCTATAACAATATGTCATTCATTTCATTTCATTTAATGAGCATTATATCCAGCTCCATCAACCTACCCTGTAGCCATCTTACGTTTGTACCCTGTACCCTGTAGCCATCTTAAGTTTGTACCCTGTACCCTGTAGTCATCTTAAGTTTGTACCCTGTACCCTGTAGTCATCTTAAGTTTGTACCCTGTACCCTGTAGCCATCTTAAGTTTGTACCCTGTACCCTGTAGCCATCTTGAGTATGTACCCTGTACCCTGTAGTCATCTTAAGTTTGTACCCTGTATCCTGTAGCCATTTTAAGTTTGTACCCTGTACCCTGTAGTCATCTTAAGTTTGTATCCTGTACCCTGTAGCCATCTTAAGTTTGTACCCTGTACCCTGTAGCCATCTTAAGTTTGTACCCTGTACCCTGTAGCCATCTTAAGTTTGTACCCTATACCCTGTAGTCATCTTACGTTTGTACCCTGTAGCCATCTTAAGTTTGTACCCTGTACCCTGTAGCAATCTTAAGTTTGTACCCTGTACCCTGTACTCTGTACCCTGTAGCCATCTTAAGTTTGTACCCTGTACCCTGTAGTCATCTTAAGTTTGTACCCTGTACCCTGTAGCCATCTTAAGTTTGTACCCTGTACCCTGTAGCCATCTTATGTTTAAAGGGGCACTGTCACCAATTTTTAGTGTCAATTCGAAAAGCCAAAAAACATATTTGTATCACTAGAAACCTGAAAATAATGGTCCAGTTTTGTTATCAATCACTCTACGAGTGCACAGAAAGTAGAATCCGTTGTCTTTGGCTGCGGATGGCCAGGATGGAAATGGATTGCAACTTCAAAAAATTGGCCAATTTTTTCAAGTTCCCTCCAAGTGCCTTGGAAAAATCCTAAAAACTGATTATGATTTCTACTTTCTTCCAGTAATCACACATTATTTTCGTTTTCATGTTCTAAGATTACTTTCATGTTTAAGCAAATGTACTTAGTTAAAATTTAGCACAGTTTCGATGAAAACAAAACAAAATCCCCGTGACATTGCCCCTTTAACATACATTCTTTAGGAATGCTCTAGCCTGCATAACAAGCACTTTTGCAGTGTCAACCAAGAACAGCTTGTTTCTCGCCCTTCGCTGTCACACACTACAAAAGCGCCTGTTGGTGGAGCATAACAAGCCTAAAGAAGAGTTTGCCTCAGAGGCTACATGTACATGTAGCTACATGTACTCTGCAAATCTGAATTATTGATAAGTTAGAATTGATAATCTGTGTTGAAAAAAGAAAGGGTTATAATTACCTGCTCTGTGATAAATTTCTCCAGCTCTGAGTAGAGTTTTCCTCTCATGTCATACACATATGATTCCACTGCATTCTTAGCTACTCCTATCTCTCTCTCTTTTCGATCCTGGATTATCATTTGATTCTGCAATGAATGGGAATAACAAATGAGAAATGAGAAAATGTTCATTTTTAACACTTTTAATCCCAGAAGCAAACCACCTTGTGCAGCATAATAAACAGTACATACCACAGGAAAGTACTGCTCAATACATGTACATTTGTAGCTTTCAATTTATTATATGGTCACACTTAAGGATTATATCCACAGACAAAAATTTAGATCCACCTTGCATTGTACAGCATAATAAACAGTACCACAGGAAAGCACTGCTAAAGATCTTTCACCTGACTGGTCACACAAGCCGATAGGAAAGTACTGCTCAGCAGTTTTCGTTTGAATGGTCACACTTTAGGATTTTATCCACAGACTCAAAAGTTAGAACCACCTTGTACAGCATAATAAACAGTACCACAGGAAAGCACTGCTAAAGATCTTTCACCTGACTGGTCACACAAGCCGAGTAAACAGCACCAGATAGGAAAGTAGTGCTCCTTAATGTTATGTAGCTTTCATCTGAATGGACTTGGATTTCTCAATTCTACATGAGTATTGTACATGATTGTGGGAGTGGAAGTGTCTACAGTTACGTGTTCACGAAGCCAAATATTGACACTTGAATAAAGTTTATTTTCTACATGTAAATCTCACATGCATTATCGGGGAAACATAACAGCTTAATGAAACTTGTCAAAGAGTCAGACAAAATGAAAATTTTGATAACATGACTTCTAAGACATACCTCTTTGTCAATAGCCTCTTGTAACTGAGATTGTGTTAATGAAGGAACTGATGTTTCAACTTTCAAATCAACAGTTTTAACTTGCTGCTTCTTTTTCTTGGGTGGGGCACCATTGTCTTTTTTGCCTTTAGTATCCTTGGCATTTTCAGCTCCACTCTCCTTGTCTTTTGCACCATCTGCCGGTTCTTTTGTCTGGAATTAAAATGAGAACATTTTATCATCATAAGTTGCACTGCAGCTGAAATTATTTTAAATACAAACCACATGAACACTGTGCTAAAACTCTAATAACTTAAGGGTTTAGAATTAAGTAATTGCCAGCGCTAGCAATTACAGTGGGGATTTTCATTGACTTCTGGCTGTATACAGAGTTGTGGTCTCATTCACTCAGAAGCCATTCAAGAAATCACAGTCAAGCTGTCACAGCCAGGGTGTTTTACGTCCTCAGTGCTTCTTTTATGTCCCCAAAGGAGACAGGTCATCTATAAAGGGTTTGTTACATCCTCAGTGGTTCTTGTATGAACCAAGATGTCCAACTAAATGAGATGGAGTTTCAAAGTGCAGTGGATCAGGAGGGATGGTGAAGAATGCAAACAGTTGCCTGCTCATACCACCTGCCATAAAATGGATGGAATGACAGCCACGATGTATAAAGGAGACATGATCGCCATTTCTACAGTCAGCTTCTGCTGCAGCAGCAGACACCTCCAGATATGGTGGTGTCCGTAATAACGAGAGTCTGAAATAGCAGGAGTTATACAGGGCTCGAAATTGCGCCTGTTTCAGGCGCATTTGCTACTAAAGATTTCACTTTTGCGACTACAATTAATTGTCTATTAGTCGCGATTTTGAGACTGTTTTATGGCCTAGCTAATAAAGGAATTATATTCAACAGTCTTGTGTCTTACTTGTAACTGGTAGTTATAATTTTACCCGGAAAATACTGCAAAAATTCACGTTGAATGTTGTGACTTAATCGTCCATTTCATGCTCCATTAATGCGGTTTCCAAGAAGTGTATCACAGGCGCACTTTTTCAGACTTTTTTCAGAAATTTCTCGTTTCTCATTTCCGGTTCCAGAAGTCAATTTTTTTTGCTACTAAAATTTTCGAACTTGCAACTATATTTTAGGAATTACTTGCAAATTGTGATTGAGAATTGTTTTCAATTTTGAGCCATTTATAGTATATTCAGTAAACATTATTCACTGGGATATGATCTCCTGTCTGTAATAATGGAGTGCCTGTTACAGTGAGGTGTGCACAAGGCATGAGTTGTTTGTATGTGGTGAGCTACTGTACATAAAGATCTAACCATTTGCAAACGTCATGGCAAAGGTACATGCAGCACCTTCGTTCTCATTTATTTGAAGACCTTAAGTGTTGGTCTAGCCAGGATTTTGAACCTGCAACCCCCTGGTCTGTGGACTGATACCCTACTAACTGGACTTACCAGGCAGTATAACTTAAATTTATGCCATACCAACCTCAGCTGATGTATCCATTGGTTCTTCACTGCTCTCTTTTGCTTGCGAGTCACTGGGTTCCTCTGCCTCTTTGGCATTCTGAGAAAAAAAGTAACTTGGTAAATACATACATGTCCATGCAATACATAGAGCGGTTTTCAGTTGATTGTCGTAAAACCGAAACCAGCGTAATTACTCAGACTTACCAATCACAACAGACACAGATAATCTAATGAACCAATTAGAACTCAAAGCAAATACATATAGCCAGCGCCAAGCACAAAAAAAAAACATGTGCAAGCAAGTCACAATTGGTTTTCATTTTTACTTCCGATTGGTTGAGAAAGAGGTGTGAGACTTTCAGCCAATCACAAAACGTACCAATACAAAACCAAAGCAGCCACAAAAATTACTTCTATACTCAATTAAAAACCGCAGCAAGTAACAGAGTATAACTATTCTTTACTTAATTTGTACCTCGCTAGCAGCTTCTTCAGTTGTTTCTTTTGTCTTGCCGTCCTGATCTTCAACTTCCATTTTCTCGGGTTCTGCCTCAGGAAGAGTGGCAAGTTTCTCAACTAAACTTGCATTAACAACATTCAACATGCCATGGATGTTCAATCGGACTTTCACTTTGACCTTTGACGATTCTCCCTCCCTATTGGGTACCACATCTTTGATTGAAAAACGCCCTGTAAAATTATAGCAAACATCAACATTCATTCTGACAATTGTGACCATGAATGGGATAATGTACATGTACACTAACACTGTACCTTTTAACATAACAGTACTATCTGTTTAAAGGGGCTATGTCACCATTTTTAGCGTTAATTTAAAAAGCCAAAATACATCTTTATATCAGTGAAATTCCAAAAATAAGAATCCAGTTTTGTTTAAAATTATTCTACTAGTGCTCTAAAAGTAAAAATAAGTGTCTTGGGCTGCAGATGGCCAGGATGGAAATGGATTGCATCTTGAACCACTTTTTTCAAGTTTATCGCTTGTGTCTTAGAAAATTCGCTAAAACTCCGATTATGGTTTATTTTCTCTGCTAAAATTCACTTGATATCTTCCTGTTAGTGTTCTTTAAGCATTTCGTGTACGACAAAGGTACTTAGTTTTAATTTGCGACGGTTTTGACCCGAAAACCTCAAAATCACCATGACATAGCTCCTTTAACATCTGTTTAAATGGATCATAAAAACTGTTTAAACATTTCATCTGTTCTCAAACCACATTTCACCATTGGAGTAACTAAAGCTCTAAGACAGAAGCCAGTGGATCAAAAAAAAGCTCTCTCTTTACTTGGGCTTACCTATGAATCCATCTTTAAGAGGCAGATTGACATTTTTACCATAGCTTGCTTCTACGGTGAATGGCTCTTTGCGATAAAAGGTCAGCATCTTTGAGAAAGGGAAAGCGTGGTTAACAGCAAACACCTCCATCTCCCTGAGGTAACAAACAATCATGGTTAAACACTGTCAAAAGCTGTACTATTTGTAAAAAAAAACATTACAAAATGTCACTTTTTGGTACACTCAATTAAAACCCAAGATATCAGTATTAATCAACCTTATCCCCCAGTAACTGGCCTGGTTAGCAGAATGAATTTTTTTGTGTGTTCATATGGAAAATTTCAGCCTGGTTAGTGGGATGAAATTGTGTATGTGATAGTGTGCACAAAAATATCAACCCATGATTTTCTCTCCAGTAATTCTGAAAATTCTTATATCTTAACTCATTCAGCATCAAGAAATCAGTTATTTTGATAAAAAAAAAAGTCTAAAATATAGGATGAAATGACACTAATCTCGTCCTTCTTCAACCAAAATGCGTGCATATTTGAAAATTTTTCATCCCGGTAGCCAGGCTGGCTTATTCATATGGGAACATTTCCAGCCCAGTTACCGAGATCTTGGTTGGACAAATGAATATCTTGGTAACCAGGCCAGCCTGCCTTCTCATATGAGCACATCACAAATTTTACAAAGGATATAGGAATGAGGATATATCTTGGTAACTGGGCCAGTCCAGTCAACCGGGCTCATATGAAGAGGCCCCAAGATCTCATTCAGCTGGTACTGGTAAAAAATGACACTTTGACATACATATGAGCATAGTAATGACGGCATGAAACTTTGTCCACTTTCCAGCCTTTAAATTTGTATGCAAATTGTGTGGTGAGCCGTTCAAATGGCTGGAAATCTTTTTAATTGTTTGTAAACAGATAAGTACCATAGAATTCCGAAAGTAATGGCCCCCGTTACTTTCGGATTTAGAAGGCCAAAGGGGCTGCTACTTTCGGGTAGCCGTTACTTTCGGATGGTTAAAAAACGTTTGTAATTCAGCAGTCATTTCATACAAAGAGAACGTGTAACATGATATTAAAAGGTCTTTCCGTTTATGCATGTTACTAACTTGACACATGAACAAAGCAGACCAGAAAATTATAAACAAAAAAGGCCCCAAATGTCCGTACTGTAAAGCAAAAGTAATGTTCGCATTATACCACCATGTAACTTATTACTGTACTGTTTATTTAACTTTGCCTGCTGACACATACAGCTTTTAAATCATAGTTTTAAGAATGATTCAGTTAAGTTTGAAATAAAATCACAAATGACTCTTCACGTTGTCTAGTCCTGCACTCAGGCTGCTCCATCCGCATTACGCTTGAGAGCAGAGTTTCTCTTTCAGTGACGTCTCTAAATCTGGAAGGCCTTGTTTCAAAAACATTTTGTAAAAGCAAGGAATCTCCAGTCCACCTCCTTGGACCCAAGTGCCTTTTTGAGCACTTCTGGATTGTCCAGTTGAATGGTATTATCAGGGATTATGACAGGGTGCGGGAAAAAAGTTAAAATTGTGCGAGAGTTTTGGGGCAAATTGTGCGGGAAATAACTTTGATTGTGCGGGAAATTGTGCGGGATTGCACAACCTTGTGACCAACCAAATATTCAATCACCAGTGTTCTAGCCAGGCCAAAAAAAATATGACAGGGAGAAAATTCTGCATAAGTGAAATATATAAATAGACGTTTTACTTTGGGGATTAAAATGTACCCAGCAATCGCCAATTTGCAGCTGTTTTTTTTATCACCAAAGTTTATTTGTCTTAACAAAATCACATTGCGTGACACAATGAACTCGAGAATACCACCTCAAAATAAAATGTTTCTGATGTGAACGAGTTTCTTTATGAAAAATCCGTAAATTTCCAAAACATTCAATAGTAAACAACGTGGTTTGCAGTGACTGAATGAAAGGAGTAACTCTTCTCCAAGTTGGACATCTTCTTATGATGTTTAAAATATATCATAAAACTTTCTATGCATGCGCATGAGTAAAGGCTGCTTGGAGCCTCTTGTTGTTTTTATATCCGCTCGAGGTACATGTATTTGAGGAAAGCGAGGGATTTCTCGATTGTTTTGAAGGAAAAAAGGCTGAAAATAGCCCAAAATGTTTCTCGAAATCTTGGTTATCAATAGAAATACCTGATTTAATTAAAATTTTAAGCAAATATTTCAGTATTGTGTGGATTTTAAGGAATTGTGCGGAATTGTGCAGGTTTGTCCAAATTGTGCGGTCCCGCACCTGCGCACCCTGTCAGAACCCCTGTATTGTGGAGATAAAAGTACTACTTAAAACGTTACATCAAACGCAATTGGGTATTTTATTGTTGTTGAGTGGTAATTTTCCAAGGGCCGTTACTTTTTGTTTTGGGGGTGGGGGGGGGGGGGGGGGGGGCATTACTTTCAGAATTCTACAGTACAGCAGTTCTTTTTTTCTAAATATATACTAACATTAGTGCTGATCACAATCGTTCGAATGACCTCCCACCGGTCATGAGCTGACGAATGGCAAGCAAACGGCTTGAATGGCTCAAACGGATAGCCGCTGGTATCATTTTCGGGTGAAAGGTCACAAATGTCATGTACATGTACCAAGCTATTAAAGGTGGTAGATAATACAGTTGTACATGTACCAATAAAACACCCATACCCTTCATCCTCCGCATTCTGCGAATTCCAATTGAGTACAATAGGATATGCTGATACATCATTAACAACAAATTCTCGCACTCTGAAGGTAGGTGACAGCATAGCACATTGCAGAGCACAGCCTCTAGCAACAGCCTCGTCAGCATTGAGAGTTGTGCTGATTTCTTTCTCAAACATTTTCTTTATAATATCTTTGATAACAGGAATGCGAGTAGAACCTCCCACTATCTCAACAGCCTCTATATCAGCAGGTTTAAGTCCTGTAAATAAACATTTATTAGAGGTCAGAAAAAAAATTCTTAATTCAATACTGTTACATGTATAGTGTTATTACAACCACTTTTTTCCCCAAACAAAAGCTTGTGCTCTTGGTTTTCACCAGCGACATAAACATTAGCATAAGCGGAAGTATAACAGTACAGTGAAAATGGGCCCGACATAAGCCTAAGCACAAGGTTCTTATTGCACATGGCTTTACCAACCTCAAAGGCACTTTCCCCATGCTCATCTATTACATTGGCAATGAGTTTAAACAGTGTTAAAATAATTTATTATCATATGCATTAGGAGCTCATAGTTTGAGCATCATAACAGCATTACATTCATGTACACTGTACCTGATTTTTCCAGCAGCGATTTTAGAGTTGCTTCAAGTCGCTGGAGTGAACTGGAAATCATTTCTTCAAAATCCGCTCTGAAACAAAATAGAAATAATGGTAACAAATAAGGAGATAACAGTCTATCATCGAACATTGTCCATAGGGCAAGCAAAATTCCAAAAACCACGAGTGCCTGACTAATTTTACAAAGTGCTCCGACACCATGAAGAATATTATATAGTATCACTTATTTCACTGTAAAAGGCTCTGTCCATTTGAATAAATCTCAAAACACCATTGCAAGACAAGTCGCATGAAACATTGTCCATTGTAACACTTAGGGGTGTAACGATACATCAAACTATCGATGTATCGTGATAGTTAGTGAGGCAATAGCGAGCTATCAACAGTAAAATAAATTATCGATAACAATTGCGATAGTTTGGCATGACTATTGACAGTTTCAATAGTGGGAAAAAACGAACGAATTTGGCTGCATTATTCTTATTGTATCCTTGATTGAAATATAAAATGAATAAAATTAGAAAAACAGTCTCTTTGTGTCGTACACTGCTATAAGGTGAGACAACACAATCCATCAGCGACTCCATCAGCACCATTTTTGTTTTTACCGGTATGTCACAAACAACATAAATTCCCTAGAGGGGGACACCCAATGAGATCATGTGGTGCTCCAAAATCATGGCGGACAAAAAAGTGAGTCTTTGTAAGTCTGGTTTTTACTTTTTACTATCACAATACTGATCCAACTATTGTCATAATAATTATCGCAATAGTGCCTTAACCATCGCAATACTATTGCAATAGTAAAATTTTACTCAATAGTCACCCCAAGTAACACTGCCTTAACCCTTTAATCCCAGAGTCAGTTATGGAGACATGTAGTGTTGTTCTAAGTTTTGAGTCTGTGGACGAAATCCTATGGGGTGACCATTCAAATGAAACCTCTTTGTCAGTACTTTTGCATGGTACCATTCGTTCTAACTTTTGAGTCTGTGGAGGAAATCCTATACATACATACATACTTTATTACCTTTCCCCAAGGGAGCTTTTCAAAGATAATTAAAACTAACTAACAAGAATAATCGCAAATATAACTAATTACAACAATCATAAATATAAATCGTATTTACAAAAGATTAATTGAATTAATTAAGTTAATGGTGGTGTGACCATTCAAATGAAACCTCTTCAGCAGTACTTTTGTACATGTATGGTTCCATTTGTTCTAACGTTTGAGTCTGTGGATAAAATCCTATGGTGTGACCATCCAAATGAAACCTCTTTGGCAGTACTTTTGTATGGTACCATTTGTTCTAACTTTCGAGTCTGAAGATGAAATCCTATGGTGTGACCATTCAAATGAAACTTCTTCTGCAGTACTTTTGCATGGTACCATTTGTTTTTCAATATTTTACAAAATGAAATTTGGGATTTTTCTTGAATTTTGATGTTTGGCACTCTTGGGCCCAATTTTAAAATTTAAATTCTCCTTCCTTGTCCTCATACAATAATAGAAGAAGTGGGGAGAAGTTGTTAAAATATTAAGAGAATCAATCTTGGGTGATCGTGTCCTTAAATCTCAAGACCTCTTTGATTTTTTAAGCATTGATATTACAAGTAAAAATTTGATACTGATCACTATTGGGGCTTAAAAGGGGTTTGTTCTCTGGAACACTGGGGGTGATTACCATTTGTCAAAACTGGTCGGTCAGACTCGTCAATTTGGAAACAGCACGCACCCTTTTGATGGACTTGTAGGAATAAGTCTTCATAAAGCCGCAGTCTAGTTACAAAACTGACCAGTTCAGACAAATGGTAAGCACCCTGGGTGTACATGTACATGTACCTTTTTAGTCTCCCTGTGACATCTCTATCTTCCATCAGGCACTCAATATTCATGGGTAACTCATTTGAGTTGGCACTCATCAGCTTTTTTAACTTCTCGCACTCTCGTATGAGACGGATACCAGCTTTTGCATTTGTTGAAGCATCCAACTTGTACTTTTTCTGTTTTAATGAAATTGTTGTAGATTTTAGAGAAAGACTTACATGCATTTGTGAAACAAACAACATCTTGCTTATAATGGACAACTTAACCGCTTTTAAATCCGCTATGCTCCAATGCTATTTTAAATTTGTTGAAAACTTTGACTGCAATAACCCTCATACTTTTAAGACAGTGTGTTTGAAATGCAATAGTTCCCGTTGTTTTGTCCATCCTGTGTCATGTTGTAATTACATGTACTATCTGTCTGTTCATTTATATTTAGTCAGAATTGTATTGTATTGATTTTATACCTAATCATACCTTTTTGGTACGCTTTGGCGGCATATCAGGTGAGTTTGGTCAAGCCATGGTTCATATTTTGGCAGGATGCAGTCGAGCCAAAATACCCATGGCAAGACCAAATGAGCCTGATATGCCGCCAAAACGTACCAAAAAGGTACGATTAGGTATTAATTTTACCGTACCCAAATTCAGCCCAAAATCTGGTGATATTTTTAGCAGTTACGGTAATAAGATCTGTCAGGCGTCCTATCATGTGGCCCACAAGGAGAATAATTAAAATACGTGTCAACAAACGGTGCAAAAAGTACATGCAATGAATGAAAAATAATTTTACTTTGAGTTTTGGGTACGGTAATTAATGCCATGGGGCTGCAGTAATAATATTGGCTTCATGCTGTCGCGGTCACCAGCCAATAACTATTTATCTTCTACTGATGTTAATTATTTGTGTTATGCCTATTTGCCTCAGAGAAGTTAGTAATAAAAAAAATCAATAAAGTTATAGAGAGATTGTAAGTGTTCAATCATTTATAGGGTTAAAATTTATTATTAACAAAAAGAGCAAACCTACCTTGATTTCTTCCACAAAATGATCTCTCAAAATTTCATCAAAATTTCTACCTCCCAAGTTTGGATCAGCTACAGTGGCAAGAACCTGGTTTACAAAGATACAATGTAGTTAATTATGAGCATTGTAAGCATTGGACTAAAGTCATTGCTAATGGAGGTTGATTTTGAAGGGCAGAAAACAACAGTTTGGCAATGTGCACAGATGCGCCTGGTAAGCTCAGTTGATAGAGCGCCGTCTGCAGAGCGGGAGGTCGCAGGTTCGAATCCTGGCCCGACCAACACTCAGGGTCTTAAAATAACTGAGGACGAAGGTGCTGCCTTTGCTATGACATCTGCAAATGGTTAGACCTTCACATGGCTTGGATGACCACGTAGAAATGGCTGTCCCATCTCCGTTGGGGACATAAAAGAACCACTGAGGACGTAACAAAACCCTGGCTGTGACCACACTCAGTGTCATACATTGTTCATGGGTGGGTGAGAGAGATGAGATCAACAATGGACCGATAGTGGCTGCCTGAAGTGCCTTCATAAGCTGACGTCCGATCTCATTTTCTTAAGTGTATGTAAAGCGCGATGAGACATGATATGTGCGCTAAGTCTCTTCTTTTTTAAAATGCTTTATTTGCTTTCTTACCAATTTTATCAGTAAAAAAAAACCACTCACATTTACTTCAATAATCACATACTATAATTAGTCCAAACAAAGCGAAGGGTGACCAAAATTTACAGAAAATTTCCATAGATTACACCAACAAAGTCAACACTGAATAAAACCTTTGATCCGAAGGATTTATTCTATGCTCTGGTGGCTTTCATGGCGTGGGTATGTATAATCATCCATTCAATCAGCTAACTGACTGCGACAAACTTCCCACCAAAGTATCTACTCGCTTCCGATTGGTCTAAACAATGAAATTGAATGGGTTGCATCATAGCTTGCACATGCGCCGAACTGTGAAACCATCCCTTTAAATGTTAAAAAAAAGAGAATGTGCACATTGTAAAATGCATTTACACAAATGTCTGTACAAGATTTCTGCCGAGAGAAACAAGTACTTATGTAATGTTTATTGTGTCACCAGCGTGGGACAGGAATTGAACCTATGAACATTACATTGTTATGTCTTTCTCATGCAGATTTTATCTATAATCCAAACCTGGAGAGTTCCTTTCAAGAATGCACAGACTGACACTTGTAAGGAGGAGTGGCCCATGTCAACAAACACCACATTCCTTGGTTTATCAGTTGGAAGATCTTGTTTGTAAATTCCATATGCCAAGGCAACTATTAAATAAAGAAATCCTCAGTAAATAATGTTCATGTTTATGAAGAGATACAAAAAAGTATATTTTGTGGTTCAAATTTTTCTTTGGTTTGAAAATTTTCAAACCAGTTTAATTTTTATTTTCCTTTGTCTCAGATTCATTACCTTAATCTCAGACAAATGTAAATAAAAATTAAACTGGTTTGAAAGCAAAAACTGAACCACAACATGCAAAAGCATGAGTTAACGTTTGGGAAAATGCAGAAATTTCTTAGCTTCTTAGTTCTCACAAATACTGCAAGGGTTTTTATACATGTAAATTGTATTAAAAATTTGTTTCAATTACTCATTTACTTTTATTACAAAATACCCCACAAAATTTACCATATTATGTGTATGTAGCAGAGAAAAAAATAATAAAATATCAATATGTACATGCTTTTAAAGTGTGTGGATTATTTTCTTAAATATACGGCTACATGTACATGTAGATTTTGAGAAAAAAAAACCCTGAAAAGATCTACATGTAGTTTCCAATCCTCCTACAAGATCTGGGTCTTTAATATTTTACTATTTTCAAACCTAAGGGTTGGAAACTTACATGTAATTTTGACAGCACTCGCCATTTGGGAGAGTAACTTTCAGAATTGCACCAAAAAATGCATAATTTGTACTCGCCCAATAAGATTTGACTCTCGCCTGGGCAAGTGGGCAATTGCTGATTAAATTTCCATCCAGGGCTCGACCTTGGCGGTGGTCAACTCGCCAAATACCACTGGATTTTCAGTTTTAGCTAGTGAAATTCCTGTAGTTACTAGCCATGTTGACTACCAAAATTATGGAGGCAAATTTCTTTGTCAACTGCAAAAGATAAATTTAGTGCCGACACAATTGTGGCACAATGGCTAGTACAGGTAGAAAGAGCTCTTTGGCTAGTCAGAACTACACTGTACCATTTTACTAACCATAAGCCTGCTGATAACAAAAGTTAAGGTCGAGCCCTGCCGTCCCTGTTAAAATGTCATTTCCTGGGTTATTTCTTATTCTGATGACAATAGATTAAAGTAACAAAACCCCACAGAAAACTGTTGCTGGTGTTTTACTGAAGACTAAAAGATTGTACTTACCCAACATTTACATGTAAAGTTTGTCTAATTACAGTGTATATGTTGGCAAATACATGTTAGTGTGAATGTTGCCATGTTTAAGCTGCTTTTGCAATATTCACACCATTCAACAAGTATTTGGCAACATAAGTTTACAAACTTTACTACAAATTACTCCTTAACTTTTAAACAGCTCTTATTTGAGGCTTGTACATGTACCTGCTGTGGTGTCATTCATGAGTCTCAGACAGTTCAATCCAGCCATGGACACAGCGTCCAACATTGCCCTTCTCTGTCTGTCGGTATAGTAGCTGGGAACCTATGAATAAACCAAGGGTTATTGAAATAAAATACAGTCAAACCTCTCCATGCAGACAGTCCCCACTGGGGGAGGGGGGGGGGGGAACTTCCATATAAAATGACGGGGGTGCTTGTCAGAAATGTTCAAAAAACACCTAAAAAGGTACCAGAATCTTGTTTGATGTGTGTGGCTCAAATGAATTTTTACCCTCAAGAAGAACCAATTCTTAACCAACACACATCATATTCTGTCACATTTTTGTGGCTCAATACTCTGAGGGGCACTGCAATCTAATGGTGGTCATTTTAGATTTTAGCACCTTAAGCAGTAACTGTCTACAAATTTTGACCTCTAAAAGATATGACAAGCACCCCTATCATTGGACAGATTGATTTTTGTTTTTTGCATCTACAATAACTGACCTTGCAATCCTTGTAATGCTGCTACCTTCCCTATTTTAGTGCAATCGTGTGTACAGTTTTTTAATTTGCAACAATGGTCAGGCTGTGACAGCTGGCTTGGCATGGTTACCATTGGTGTGCAAGAAACAGGTTTTTATTGCCACATAACTCATTAGCTCAACACATTATTAATTTTATGTGCTGAATTACATGCACTGTATTTTAAGATTTCTTGTTGTAAAGAAAATGCAGTTTACTAGGCCTGCCAAGTCTCACGCCATAGGAGTAGGTCTCATGCCTGTGAGTCCAAAACTCCGATCTCGCACCTACCCACGCCTATGGAGAAATTTCTCACACCTGACTTGCAGATTTGAGCTATGAGCCTTAACTGATTGCATGCGTATGATCCAATTAAAAATATAGTTACGTTCATGAAAATATGGCACTTTTTTGTAGGTTTTTATTGTTCTGAACGTTACAATTACAGAGGTCTGAGCTCCATGGAAATTTCTGAATTCTTCGGAACATCTTCGGACAACTTCGGACATCTTCGGAATAGATCAGGTTTTATTCGGATTTGTTAGGGTAGCCTTTGGAAATCCTGGCACTCCTACGAAAACATTCTCATGCCTATCAATCAGAAAAAGTTGGCAGGTATAGTTTACTGCAAGTAAATCTTTCAAAATTAGTACTTACAGAAACAACACAGTCAGTCACTTTTGTGGACAACTCAGTTTCAGAAATCATCTTTAGTTTTGTCAGCATCATGGCCATAACTTGCTCTGGAGAAAACACTTCTTCATTCTCCAAGTAACGCACCTACAATTAACACAGTAGCAAGACTGATCAACTTCTAACGAATCCTTACAATGTCAATACACTGCCATGTAGACAGGTAATGAGAATACAGGGTTTGAGCCAGGCCACGCCATTGCGCCAATCCCGCACTGCAATTTAAATTGTCCCTTAGAAAAACGAACAAGGGGACAATCAGTCCCCTTGAACATCTGTTCAGAAAATGGCCTTTAAAAAAAATAGAAGAAAGTCTTTGATTCCAAAAACATTAAGAACAATTTGTTTTCTGTTTGTACCGTTGATTTCGCTGTAAAAGGCTCTCTCAAATCAGAAAATTTAGAAAAAGCCATGCGATTCAAAGTCGCCCTATAATGCATTGCAAACTGAAACATATTCGTCATGTATGTTAATGGTCTGTGTCTCAGGGAAAATTCAAAATGGTGGTTGTCATTGGGTTTACAGTTATTGTCCCTCTGAAATGAAAAATATCCCCTAAAACCTTTGCTGAAGGGACAAATTGGCCTCCACTCATCAAATCCTGGCTGAAACCCTGAGAATATTGACACAGTCAAAAAAGAACTACATGTACATGTACAAGATATACAGTGATGTACAGTATATGGTGATACATGTACATCCATAGATAAGGGGAAACATTGTATTTTGTGGTAATGAAATGGTTCAGGTTCTAATATATTTTCACTTATATTTTTGAAGACTTTACTTTCACAACATCAGTGAAGGGTTCAAAATATATTTTTGTGTCTAGTTGTCCTTGGTGGTCTGACGAAGTGCTAGTGCTCAAAACATCAGCTTTTAAAATCTTTTTTACAGTGGCCAATTTACTTTATCGACCCAGTTGATAAAACCAAACTCCACTCCTTTCTCTCCCATTTCAAGGCAGCAAAACATTTAGTAGAGTTGAAAGAATAAGGATAAACAAAATAAATTTTACCATTGCCAGTCGCCAAGTGTTTTGCTCATGGGCACACAAGGCTGTACAGTGTACAACTGACAACCAACTGGAATGAGCATGCCTTTTGTGCGGCAGCTATCTTGAGACACAAAACAAGGAAGGTGTTAACTGTACATGATGTGTTTTCTCCATTTGTGTTTTAGGCATAGGAAATTGTGTGAACATGAGTATATTCCCTGATTTATGGGCACAAGTGATGTTTTGAAAGTTCTAAATTGCATGAGCCTTATGGTGAGTGCAATTTGACAACTTTCAAAACATAACCAGTGACCATAAATCACGAAATGCACGAGTACTTAGTTTGATTTTTTGTTCGTAATATCCTTAACAAAATCTTGTTGAGGCCATCATGGTACATGTACATTGCGTGCCATTGTCTATACAAAAGGTAGTGGTAAGAACAAAAAAGTGGCCAACGAGCTGTTGGTCACTGATGTTCTTACCGACATCATCTGTGATCTATAACTGAACAGACAGATGGCAAAATGGAATCTATTTGTTTTATACAATAACAGGGAAGGAAAACTACAACCGTGGACAAAATAGCTTGGGACACTTAAGAAAATACTACACATCAATGACACATTTTTCCGAAGAGAGAAACTATCGTTCCATTTCCTGGTCCCCCCTTCCCCCCAATACAAATTTGAGACATTGTGGCTTGGTTACAGACTGTATATCATGTTATACATGTACGTGTATGCATGAAACTCAACATTGTATTGGGGGTGGGGAGGGGGAGGTGTGGACAGAGACAATTTGTCTGGAAAAAGGTAAAGTGTCCCAAAATTTCTGACCAAGATTGTAGCCTCATAGCACTTGACTGTGGTCATGACTGTTCAAGGATTTTTTTCTAATTTCAGAATTTTCCACGTTAACAAAACTACTTTTCGCTTCAGTTTCATCAAATTCTTGATTGTCAATAGCTTCTGCTAAACATTTTTTGGATGCCCTTTCTGAAATAATGTCATCCACATTTTCAAAACTGTCCGCCATGTTGGACGAAACAGAGAAAACAAATTCTTCATACACCTTATTCATAAATGGCGGCGGATTTATTATTCTTTTGTATTTATTTTAATTTGCCTCACTAGCCTCATTTTAGCGCGTAAATTCTTTTGAATTTTGCACATGCTAACGAGGCTTGTGAGGCTAATTAAAATAAATACAAAAGAATAATAAATCCGCCGCCATTTATGAATAAGGTGTATGACATCCACTGTGCGTCTGTAATCAAATAGATCATAGGTAATGACCAATCAGAATGCACGTAGAATTCAGTATATTGTTTAATTTATTACGCATTCCTCATTGACCAATTAGAAACTGTATATTTTGTTGAGTATATTATAAATTCCCACACAAATGATACAAGGGCTTAAATGCAGCACTTTGGTGAGGACTTATTTTCCACATTTCAATCTACAATCATAAAAGAAACTATTCTGCCATAATGCAAATAATTTTTCTAATTTTTACAACTAAAAAAATTATCTAAATAAAAGTTGGCGGCTCACACCCAATGTGTGATAACTAGCAGATTCACTCTGCACTACAACATTTAAAACTGAGGTTAAGAATTTAGTCTGTCCGTTTTACCTTTATACCGACACAATCCCCATTCCTTTCAACCAGCTGGCAAGTCTGTCGATTCCTTTCTTCAGCAACCATTGGATCGCTAAATTTCCTGCCGATAAGCCGCTTGAACTGGCTCACAGAATTTTTCAAGTTAAATACCATCTAAAAAATAAAAAACATATAAGCTTACTTTAAATATTGAGCTTGGGCCTACGTATTTGAATGATTGCACATGTCCACTCAATCAATGAAAACGAGAGCAGTAAAAATCTTACTATCAATCAAAAGTGAAACAAGGAATAAGCTCTCACCTGATTTTTTCCATCAGTTCCGATACTCCTGGATCTCTCTCCAAGCGAAACAACACTCCTGTTCAAAGACAAGATGTTTTTAACTTTGCCAGATCAAGTAACAAGCTTATTAATTAACCAAATCGACATGTACAAGCGAGAATTTAAATCGATTTTAGCCAGGAAGGCAATTCAAGTTTGTATTCTGACCTTACTAGTGCTAAAATTGTAATCAAAGCTTTTTAAAAAATAAAAAATATAAAGCCATTTATATAAGCACTCTAGTCTTGGGCCAATAAAAATTCTAAGCTCATAAAACTGTGCTCAATATTCACGATGGTTCAAAATTGAACTCACGGTGTTCGCCTGTCACTGTATTCGTTTGCAATCGTCTCGATGCCTCCGCCACGAGCAACGGCGATGAAGCAGGACTCATTTCCCACGTCAAACCCTAAAACAGACATTTTAGCTTCTTCAGATCCACTTTATCCAAGCCTTGGAGTGAGTAAATCACTCAAATACGCGGAACAGCCTGATCGCGATCAAATTCACGTGGTTGTGGCGAAAAAAGCAAGCCGGTTACTGTCAGCCATTACAGTGCCATATATGGAAAGATGACGTCATCTAAATCGTCACCATTCCTTTAGTGGCCGCTTGCGCAATTTTCTTTACGCGACAGAACTGAAAGTAGCTGCTTACTTATATACTAACGGAATGAAGTGTTCCAGAAACTTCTATGGCGCCTGTTTTTAGTGAAATTACAAATGTTAGCAATGACTCAGCATTCTAAAATATTCTAGAAAGCTCTTTCTTTTTTCTAAGAACATCCCGGAATGTTCCGGGATGTTCTAGGAAAAACTAGATAGGGCCACCCAATGAATTGTTTGATGAAATGTCTTTCCGGGTTCTCATACCGCCCTGAGAATTCTAAACCTTTAATTTGGTGAATTTAGCTTGTTCACCGCCCCTGACTACACAATTTTCATGACAATGAATTTGGGGCATGCGTTCAAACGTTCGGGAGGATGTTGCTTCGCTCACAAAAATTCAGTTCCATGAAGCAGTATCCTTCGCGATGCTGTGATTGGACAAAAAAATATCGTTCCCTTTTCAACGACTCGCATGTTAGACAAAAACTAATCATTTTTTACTTGCACGCATTTTCCTGTCGCAGTTGTTTTCCGGCTACATTTACAGTGATAAGGTTTGACCTCATGAGCTGTTTGCGCCTTCAGCTGGCAGGCTACATTTTACACAATGTCTAAGGATGAAAGCCTACAGCATGGACTCGAATGGACATTTAAATGATAGCTCTTCAGCAGTGCTTTCTTGTTTTCTCATACGGTTTATCAGTTTCCGCAAGAAAAAAAAGGAGTAAAGAAAGGAGCTTGAGTTTGTGATTTTTGTTTAGTTGTCATTTTGCCAGCTCTTTGGAATAAAGGTTAATGGACGATTTACGGAATCAAAAAAGGGTCGACCTACAACATGTGCGTTGTTTTGTCTGTCAGTTTTGTTGTTTTCTTTGTCAGTAACCACACGATTTTCAGGTTCGCTAAAGCAGTATGCTCGTAGTACACGAAAGGGTGGCGAACTGTTAAAGTTTAAGTATGTGAAAAGGGTGACAGAATAGAAAGGGCAGCGAAAACTAGGCAGACCACACGCAAATATCCTCAAAGATCACGCTTACCATGCCGCCGTACTGACATACTGAGTACAGTTCATGTTTCCTGTTTCACAGCGTTTATGTGACCTGTATTGGATAATTTTCTGTGTTGACTTATCTTTGAGTCTAAATTTTGTGATGTATGTGGAAGTTGGTATGCGAAGGGATAAGGGTTTGAACTTCCGTTCCGAGCCTCCGCTCCCCGTAGGAAAGTTTATTTAGTACTTGCCCCCGGGATTACACAGCAGTGCCGTGCTGTTGTCAATATCAATTTCAAACTACAAGGGTCACGCGATCACTTGAGGTACACCAACGCTGAAGTTTACTGTGTTTACTACTAAAGAAGCTCCCTGCACATGGTACAACCAGATCAACTGGCTTCTAAACTGTAATCGGTTAAAGGCAAGAGTCACAGGTGAGCGTTTGGATATCAGGTAGCGATGCATTAATCCCTCTGATCTGGCGACACAAGGGTACTACGTTCATACTACGTACAGCAAGGGCAAATCGTTGAAATATATCACTCATTTAATTCGTTGCCCGTCTGATGAAAAAACGAATGGCAGTGTACAACCATAACGTTTACTTTTGAAATTATATCGCTTATTTTGAGGTGATTTGTAATAAGCACTTAAGTAAACACCATTTTACAGAAGAAAAACTGCGCGCGTCGAGCAGATCAGAAGCGCAGACATTTACATTTTGTGGAATGACTTTGTAGCTTTACGCGAATAACACAAATGTTTTTCATCGCAGCTGAAGTGCTTGCAAATGGACCGGCAATACGATACACGGAATCGTTTTACAAATTCAGATAAAATTCAGATAAAATTCTTGCTCGGCTATTACAGACCTATTACACACTTCATAAAAACAAAGTTCAGAATTTTGTTGGATTCTTGTTTGTCAAATGTAAGAGGATCTGAGCCTTTTTCCCGCAGAAAATCAAAACTTGGCATTGGCTTCCGATGTTAACGCCCATGCATGGGTAAAGGTATTTATCTAATCAAAACAAGAAGCGAAACAAAACCAGTCAATGTGTAAGAATAGCTTTGTACAGTCTCCCTTTTCTCTTAGCTAGCTTATGAAAGTCAAATGGACAAAGCACGCGAAAGGTGCGGTAATGCGCGGTAATGCGTGTTTTGCAACTTGCACGGCTCCGACGCTTTCTCCAAGTCACTCACGTGTAGCTTTGTTAGTCGCGCGGCCATAAAGCAAGGGTGTTCAAGGTTTGCACGTGTCAACGCATCACGACAATAGAGGAACGACTGCATGAAATCCTCATGGAAATAATCGGTTTAACGCTTAGAGTCTCAATTCAGCATCGTTAACATTGACGCGTTCTTAGCTTAACTTTCAGAGTATTTAAGAATATAAAATGGGCGCGATTGTTAATCGGCGGTTAGGAACGGACATTTCCGTAAAACTCTGCACGTACTCGCGATCGCCCCCGGCGATCGCCTCAGTATATCCTTTGCAGATTTCACTTTTATTATTATTTCAGTACCTGGGTTATTTCGGCTTGAATGCTTATCTGCTTATTGTCACACTACATAAAGAAATAATGATAAAACAACCCCCACCTATATGCTAAACATTCTGAGGAAAGATTTATTAGTTCTGTTCTTTGAGGCCTTGTCTCGGCTGTCGTGTTCTTTCCTTAGACAAGAAACTTTACTCGGCCACGTTTTCTCTCTCCACTCAGGTGTACAAATGGGTACCAGCGAAACCCTGTGATTAACTAGCATCCCATCCAGGGAAGAGTAGCAATATTCCTAGTTGCTTTATCGGCTACGCGGTAACCGGGTTAAGCTCCGGCTGAGTCGGCCGCCTGTGGCTCGTGAGCGATTTACTTCCGTGAAAGGTTATACCGTTCAGATATTAAAGCGGACAGCGAAACTAAATTTCAACGTCACAATGAATAGAATACGTTTAGTCTCTATTTTCTCTTAAGGCAGGAGCCTACGCAAGTTGCACGACTTAGACCCTTTCTCGAAGTTTATGTAGCTTTGTTAGTTGCGCAGCTACATCGTACAGTAAACTCTCTTCAAGCTGGACACCCTTGGAACCAGATTTACCTGTCCGTATACATTAGGTAAATGTTCGCCTTACAGGGAAGTCCGCTTTGAGCATATTAACAATTAACTCCCGCCTATATTCCAAACATTCTGAACAATAAAACCAGCTATAGCTAATGAACGATACGTTCTTCCATTCCGAGGCGGAATTATGTATCCCGGATGCATTTACTGAGTTTTGGCACAATTACTATCTCTATACTTCCGTGAAAGGTAATCGTCAGATCCATGGAATTGGTCGCATGATACCCAGCTATCCAGACGATGACGCTTTCTATTGACCTATGAATAATCTTTCCTTCTCAGGTTTTACAGTGTTGTCGGGACTTTAACACTGAGTGTAATAACGGAGCCGCATGGCGGGTGTTGACTCCCTCACGGATTCTTTGTCTCAAACACTGCCAAATTGTGGTTCTCAGTGAAAATCATCTGTTTTAGCGAGATACTAAAATTATATATCAACTGAGTTGATGAGGCAAATTGGCCACCGTAACGATATTCAAAAGCAACCTCGTTCCCAGGGTCTCTCTTCTTCCCTCCTCCAGGGGGCGGGAAGAAGAGAGACCCTGGGAACGAGGTTGATTCAAAAGCTGACGTTTCGAGTGTCCGATCTTCGTCATAGCATTCCATCAGATCAGAGCGAATCAGTTCATGCAGCGTGTCACGAAATCGGGCACCGGTAAGTACATGTCGCAAAAGACAATAGAATTGTGGGCGATGTGTCATCTGAATAAAGCAATCCACTTACCCGCCACTGCTGGACCAGCTCTATCCATTCGTCAGATAACGGACGTGACTGTCCTTTTAATGAATTCGAACAGGCTGATTTTTTTCGACAGACCACTGGGGTAATTTGACAATTATAAATATCATAATGTAATCAGTTTAAAGACAAACGCTAAGCAAGGTCTTAATCAGGCTTCGCACTGATGATTTTGGACTAGGAGTAAGACTAACAAATGATTTACATATGACTGAACAAGCAACGAACCGCTATAGTAATACTGAAATTCTGACCCATGATTGGACCCTTGTAGTCACTAGCATTTAAACATCTTTCCCAGGGTCCTGCCTCGTTCACAGGCGTCGGTCCAGGGGCCCGTTTCTCAAACGTTCCGGTAACTTTTCGGGCCCGGAAAGCTATTTTCTGTCTGCAATGTTCACATTGAAGATGCATATTTGTTGGTTTTAAAGGCTAAGCAATAAACTCCTAAGGTGACGAAGCAATTCTTGCTAGTTTGGGGGTTAATACACCCTACAGATTTTGATTTTAAAATTTAACTCCGGGCCGCGGAAAGTTATCGGGACTTCGAGAAACTGGCCCCAGCGCGGGGAAACAGAGTGCGCGGGGTGTTGTGGGAAGGTTGCGTGAAACGCGAAGCACCTCGTGGGAACGCAACAGTCCATGCCAGTCTAAGACAAGAAAAGACCATAGAAACTTTCAAAGTTTCTTTGACTTTGATCTCAGTACGTGATTCTTGTTCAGCTGATGGTAAAACATTGCTGTCCATGGCCTTAGGTCATCCGCTGTCCCTGTTTCCATACAAGGATTTGTAGAAAGATTGTTAACAGCTTGAATTAACTACCTCGCGACTTCTCCGCAAAGCGAACATTGCCTTGTCACAGACAGCTTTATGGCTTAGCTCAGTGGAGAGACTAACTTACTCAGAGATTAAATAAACTCAATGTATTCCCTGCTTGTAGAGGCTCTTCTATCTTCCTATAAATATCGGGAAGACCGAAAAAGATAGATAGATAGGTGGACAGACAGACAGGCAGACAGACAGACAGACAGACAGACATGTATGTTTTCGAAGTTTACTATGTCTGCAGGGAGTTCGTTAGAAATTTTCGCCCCACTAAAAAAAAAGGTTTGAGAAATTCTAGTTTGTTCTTAAAAGCTCCTATAGATTCACATTTCATGTCATCAGGTAACGCATTCCAAACTTTCACCCCAAACTGCCGGTAGGAGACTGCCAGCAGGGTAATATAGATGTTACAGGTCAAATTTGATTTCAGGTTAATTTTCCATTGTTCTTTTCTATGCTTATATAAGATAATAAATATAAAACAAAAAAAAACACTTAAAATTTTGTGGGGTTAGTGTGGTGGTGCGTCGGTGGGGGAGAAGGGGGGGGGGGGGGGGGCGGGTGAAACACGAGAATCTTTTTACGGTGGTCAATTTACCTTTTCAACTCTCAGTCGTAAAACTAAATCTCGCGAAATCAAATTTGACCTGTACTGAGGCTCGTTTACACATGCGATTTTTGTAGCGCTCTCCAATGCAACTTTTGTCGCATGTGTAAACGGGCGGCGATTTCAGTGCGATTCGGGTGCGATATTTGCTGCCATTTCCCAAAAATCGCCGCCAAGTTGCATCAGGTTTCGAACATGTTTGAAACCTCTGCGACATCACGCGACAAATCGCGCCAAAATCGCACTGAAATCGCCGCCCGTTTACACATGCGATGTGAAGATGCAACTTGCGCGCGACAAAATTGCACCGACAAGTGCGACAAAAATCGCCTGTGTAAACAGGCCGGTTTATACGTTTACATATGCGATTTTTGTCGCGCTCTCCAATGCAACTTTTGTCGCAAGTGTAAACTTGGAGCGATTTCCTGTGCGATTCGGGTGCGATATTTGCTGTGATTTCCCATTAGGTTCGGAACCTCTGCGAGATCGCGCGACAAATCTCGCCCAATTCGCCGGCGGGCCTTAACATGGACACTACAATAATGGAGACTCTTGGGTGTGTCTGTATTGCAGATGGGTCTGACTGTGGTTTCTGACGAAAGGAGTTGCTAAAGCTAGCGTGACTTACGTAGCTTCTTTACTTTAGATTGACACGCGACAAAGTGATAATTGTTCATATAACGCCGCAAGGCAGTCCTAAAATGTCAATACTCCATTGGCAACTAAAAATGTCTTCCAAAATGGATAGAGTATTGAGGTCGGACATTGCATGCATAATCTGATCACTCCTTCTAGAATCCAACGAATGGGTACTAGCATAGTTAACTATGGTACTAGCGATAGCACGCGAGGTTATGTCGGTTATCTTAAAACTCAGTGAGCTGAGGTCAGTGATGCGCTTTGTGATATAAACCGTTGGGCGTGAGCATAAGTCTGATTGCATTGTTTCGCGTAACTCATAATCTTCGTGTGAAAACACTAGATATTTACATAAACATAACAACCTCTTTGCACGTCTGCACTGGTCTGAGTCTTACCATTAATTCAAGTAGATGTAAAAATCGATAAAGAACTCCGAGTATTTTAGTTCATGTATGATTTCTACATGGTATTGTTGCTGCACGCTAAAACTAATTAGTTTTCCTACCTTTTTCAATAAAACCAAATATAAAAGAGCGATTTTATTCATCATTCTGGTTTCGTCATTCATATCACTTCAGGGTATTTGCATATGAAAGCCTGCTCTTGCGGTCAGTTAAGCAATAGAGTGTTTGTGTCCGCAGTTAGCAAGTCAACACCAATGGCTTCACGATCGTCTGCTCGCGTGCCACAAGCAGATAGTCGTTCTCTCACTGCACGAGAACTAAAGGAAAAATACAACAGTTACATCAATGCGGACCCAGCACTTGTTGAATCGAGAAGATGGATTGAGGTAAGCAAGCTTTCAGTTGGTTGCATGGATTTGCATACGACCTGTTTGGCGCATAGTCTTTAATCGCCTTTATACGATTTCTTAATTTTTGATCAAAGACAGATTTTTATATTTTGTGATTTGTAGGAGGTGACCAGAAGAGGATTTAAAAGCGACGACTTTCGTGAATCTTTGGCCGACGGCATACTTCTTTGCGAGTAAGTATGGATGGTGAGTTGCAGTTCGCGAAAGAACGATGTTAGCTTTCAAACTCCTTGAAATAATTCAAACCGTTTTCGTAATACTTTCTTCGGTATCAATGTTCAATTAGCGCGACTGTTTGCGGTAAATGGTTATCAAATCGACTCGGGGTACTTCATTTATCTTCCTTTGCAACGCAAGTAATTTTTTGAAGCGGTTAGCCAAGCTTTGATCAAGTTGAATCTGTTAGTGGAAGCAATTATTTTTGCAATTTTCTTGTTGCCATTTGAGAGCGATCGACTTTTAATAGCCCTGCCGACATATTTAAGCAAGTGGACTGAAATGATCAAACGACTTAAACAGCAAGAAACTTGATGCTAAATTCTGATAAGAGAAAGCCCAGTATTTGAGCTTTTAACAAAAGATACAGCAGCTACAAAAACAGAAAACTTTAGTGCAGTAAACTCGGAGCTGTGCCTCTCAGGTCGGAAAAACATCTTCACCGTTACCGCCTGCTGTGAGATACAGTCGCCACGTAACCTACAGCTTACATATCTGTTTTTGTTATATTGCAAATCTTATGAAACAAAAATTAACACTCAAGTAGTTTAATTTCTAAAACTCAAGAGATTTTAGTGAAAAAATATTTGCTGCAGTGATGTGGAAATAATGATATTAGTCAAGAAATACAAGGTTCGTGGTCATAAACCTGGAACACATTATATCGTTTTTCTGTTCAAACATTTTCCTGTTTGACTGGTTTGAGTCAAGCATGAATAATTTGGGTTTTTTTTGCAATGACTTTATTAATATTACTGAACTTTACATTGACCGGCATTTGCAAAGGTAAAACAAGTGAGTTAACAGGTGACTCTCAGTATATATATACAGAGTAGTAAAATCGAATTGACACTGACACACGTGCACGTGCACATAGAAAGAAAACTAAGGGAAAAGGATTTTACCGGTAGTAACTGCTTGGCAAATTCAAAGAAAATCAACGTAGAGGGACTGAGAAATCAAGGTTAAAAGAAGTTAGCGATAAAGCCGGGTCTTAGGGCGAAAAGAACGGCGACGTACTGTAAAAAAAAGCTCGAAGTCAGTAGCCTGTTCTAATTGCGTTTAGTGCCGACAAACGGAGCGAAGGAAAAACTGCGAGAGGAAAAAAAGGCAAAAGAGACGCACCCATACATTCAATCAGTTTTAATTTGGGCGAGTTATGACGGGCGAATCAACACACTGCAGGGAGATCGACCGTAATGTTTTCAGTGCATCTAGTGAGATAGCCGTGTGTTAATATCCTAAAAGCAGCTATGTCGTGAGCGAGGATTTTGACGTATTTGGGCTCAAAACTGCCTCCAATTAAAACTAACTTTTCACGCCTTCCGACAGACACGAAATGCTTAATATTTAGAACACTAAGAGGGGATATCAAGAGAATTTTCGAAGAAAGAGTTTTAGCGAGTTTTCTAAGACAGGAGGCAATAAACGCAATCCATTTGTATTCATCTGCAGCCTTAGACAGTTAGACCACTATAGTAGTCAAATTAAGAGTAATTTTTAAAAAAAGCTGGACTTTGGGTTTCAACTGGTATAAAAAATATGTCGTTTGGGTTTGTTAAAGTAAAATTAAAAGGACACTGTCCCGGCTGAAATATCGTGTTTTCATGATTATGGCCAGGAGCAGTTGCTCACTTTACCGATCTTGAAATTGGAAGAAACCATCACTAAAAGTGATAGAAGCAAAGAATTATGAACTAAACAGACAAAATAACGGCTAGAAAAGTCAAAATTTCACAAGAATGGCAAGTTTGATTTATTGAAAGGCGATCATTAAATCAAATTTCATGAACTGTAATCCACTTCAATCCTTGTAATCCTGCACTTTATCTCCAAACTACTGTTTCTGTTTTACTCTATAGAATCATTTTATCCAACTAAGTTGTATATTTGGTGGCATTTGGCGATATAACGTGGAAATAAGCTAAGCGACATTTTGCTATTTCGTCGGGACAGTGTCATTTTAAAACTGGTAGCATAGCCCCAAGGCATTCTAATCATCTTTGAGTGAGATAAAATGCATCAGTCAGTGTAGATAATGATCATTGACTGGTAGGTAGAACACATCCCTCTTATGTCGGAACAGTCATCATCACTATATTCTCCTCTCACCAGAAATTGCAGGTTTTGAGAATAAAGAAGTTGATCATTATAAAAAGTACAATTTGCTGAAGTTGTTTTCATAGCTCATCAAGATCCGTACGAAAGCAAATGAAAGGCAGTCAATTAATGGATCTGTGAGGACAACGATCTTGCTCAAACCAGCAATTGCATATCTTGTCTTCCTCTTTCCTTTCCTCTTTCTCGCCCCTTTCCCATAACCCCCCTCGCTTCGCGATTTTCATTTTGCCCTATCCGCCACGATTAACTCTAGTTATTTGCGGGTTGCTACTATATTTTGTTTTATTATTTGAAAAATAAATTGTTGCTGTTGTTATCCCAACCAGAAGGTCTGTTTACAGACTAGAAAGGCCCAGAGATCTAACTGATTTGTCAACGCCTATTTTGTTGCTTTCCAGGTTAATCGAGATCGTTGGAGGCGTATCACTTGGTCGTATAAATCGTCTACCTACTGCTTATGCTGGCATTGTAAGTGTGTGATCGCATGATGTCATTTATCGCTGTATATAAAGGGATTCAGTAAGAGATGCTTATGTAACTAACAGCAGCCAAAAACGAATCTAATCATAAGTGTGGTGGGGACGAAGTCAGTGGGGGTTCTAGGAGAGGGGTCTGGGAGACCTTTCCGCCCCCAACCCCCCCTCCTCCCAACCCCACTTCGCCCACCGCCTCCTCCTCCGATCCGCCACTGTGTAAAAACATTTAAATTGCTAATTGTGTTCTTGGCACAGGGGGGACATGATTTTATTGTGGTTGATTGTGTCCTGATTTTAAGATATACAAATAATTTTTCATCACAGTCAAATTCGAGTATCCGAAGCCGCAACTACTTCAGTACGCCTCTTATGTCTCTTATATTTTCGCTGGTCCATCACTGGCCTTTGGCCAGCCCCGACTTCTCAAGAAAGCTTGGCGCGAGCGAACCTCTGCTCTGGTAGCCAGGGTACCGTAATTAAGTTCATCTGAACAGATATTCATTAACTTCAACTAGCCGTTTGCTGTCCTTATAAGCCTCAGAATTCGTCTGTCAGTTAATGAATACCGACGCATGGACTTTACACTGACCAGGAGCCCTATAACAGAGTTTCAGAGAGCTTAAGCTCAAAATCAATGTTGTACTGACAAATTTCTCGTGAAATAGCTACATTTATAACATCAAAGTCAAATCTTTTCTTGCTCACTCCTGTGAAAAAAGTAGAATGTTTTAATTAATTTGCCATGGTTTTCAGCCAATCGGAGCGAACCAGTGGCGGATCCAGCAGTTTATGTTTCCTTGCTCATACGGAAGCAGTGAACTGTTATCGCTTCAGCTGACACTCACTCATTCTTTAAACAGGACAACATCAACCTGTTTTTCAAAGCTTGCGAGGGACTGGGTCTGAAGAAACTTCATCTTTTCGATGTAGCTGACTTACAAGAAGTGACACCAGGGCGCGGCGATTCCATGTAAGTACAGGCTTGATTCAAACACCGTACGTCACCCGTGTAACACCCAAATAGTGCATAAAACGCTGCTAGCAATTTCAAAGACACTGACTTACTAGTGACGGCACCGCGGCAGAACGCACTGCGCATGAGTAGAAAACTGAGCATCCGGTGAATAACGCATTTCCGGTGACATACTGTAATCCCATGTAAATGTTGTAGTTAATTTTTTTATCTCAGGTAATTTTTATTTTTCCATTGTTTTTGGGTATGGTAATATATGCTGATGAATTTGAAACAAATGAAAAACAAAAATTACGTGAAATAAAAAATGAACTACAACATAAACAACATAAAACTCCCGTACCGCGAAGTTTGAAAACAAAAAGTAAGAGTTATAAAACAAAGGTAGAGAAAAAGTTTGTTTCGTTGAAAAGTTTTTTCATCGTTCAAGTTTCAAGCGTTTGCACCAAGGGGTTTGGTGTTTGCACCAACAACGAAATATGAACAAATAATTTTTGCATCGCATTTTTTCACAAAAAACAAGTCTTCACTCCATCTCGAAATGTATTCATGCAAGAACCGATCGTGTACGTACCATAATTTTCTTCGGTTTTGGTCCTTTCATCATTGCATCTAGAAAATCTAGGTCTGTTGGTTCATGCAGAAATGTTGTTTTATGCTGTTCGCATCGACTGTTGACTGGTAGTTTAACGGACCGGAAGTGCTTGAAGTTTACGCATGCGCAAACGTTCTGCCGCTGTGCCACTAGTGACCGACATCACAGCGCGCGCCTCAGCTCAACGCTCAATCTCGTTCCCAGGGTCCCTCTCTTATGAGGTAGCTGAAGAGGGAACGATCTACTGTAGAAGCAGAGATCAAGTGACCCATACAACGTAGATTTTTTAGTTTTTTGAAAACTATATTTCGGCTGGCCAAACTACGCCTTCTTTAGGTACAACGAGGAAAATGTACATTGGTTTACGTGTTTATGTAGAGAAATAGCTTGCACAATAACGGAAGTACGTAAGATTGATGACTTAGTATTAAAATAAAATAAAATAAAACAATGAAAAAGGAAACTAAATAACTAATATATTTATTCTCGGATGTTAACGCCATAGGGTTCAAGTTTTCTTAGCTTTTCTTCCCTGCTCGGCGCTTTGTTGCGCAACCAACGCAACAAAACTTTGAGAGCACCCTTGACCACCTTTATTTGTCCTCAAATATGCGACAAAAGGGCTTCAACTTTGATTTGCTCCTGAAAGGCAGCCTAAAATATTGTGACAGCAGTAGCTGTTTTGTCATGCGAAGTGGCTCCATCGCACTCGTGTTTTCGCGTGTGTGTTTTTCGTCTCTCGCGTGATTTGAACAGATCTGCGGCGTACAAGAAGGGACGCGAAATGAAAATTTCTTGGCCAATTTCTAGCTCCAACAGGCTTTCTATCTCCAATCACTCTGTTCGCGTTTATTCTTTCTGTCTGGACTGCAGCTTGCCTACTCCCATCGCGCTCCGTGCTCTCTTCACGCGCTCCGCGCGCGTCCAAGATCCTCGTATCCCCTCCCATTTCTTCTCTCTCGTGCCTGCCACGCAGGCTACTTTCCGTCCGTTTATATCGGCAGGCTTAGCTGCTATCGGTCAGCATCTCAGACGTAACGGACGTAACGGGGCAGTACGCAGCTCTTGCAAGGTCTTCTCTGATTTGCTGAGAAAACAATAGAACAAACAACACAACAATGAACCCTAGACCTAAAAACAATTGAGCTGCGTGATATACTGCGTGGTATCTGGACGTAACGGTGCAAACTAAGGTGCAAACTTAGGTGCAAACGTACTGAGCATGTGGACGTGGGTGGATGGGTGTCATGACACCCGCATACTCAGAATTCCTTTCGGTGACAGTCATGTTGCCCGATTGGCCATGGGAGTGTGTCAACAACAAATAAACAGGCAAAGAAGCATGAAATGCTTTAATTGGATATTCAATTCTTCTTTTTAAATATTCACTCAAACTCACAAAAATTCGAAACTATTTTATTCTAGCTTTATGCATGACCACGAGAAAATATTTACATTATGACGGAAGTGGTAGCAAGCCTTGATTGTGTTACCATTTTATAATGCACCCACAATGATCCCATTCTTTGCGCGCCTTTTGTCATACGTTAAAAGCTCAATACTGAATGCGGGATTGTTCTACCGTCTATCAGGCATTGTTTTCAAAGTTGTATTGGATTTAAAACTCTTTGATATTCCGCCTCGCTGTTGTTGGGTATATTTTCCTTAGGGATTTGTTCGGATAGCGCATATAGGTAGCGACGTACTGACAACTTGTATGTGCGTCCGCTTTAGAAACGTAGGTTTTATTATTTTCCTTTATTTGCTTACTGCCGGATAACGTTGTGACAGTAGCATGTAAATTAACTACGTAACACGCGAGCCGTTCTTACCCGCTGATCATTTCAAGTCCGGCATCTGGCTAAAACCAGAACGCGTCGTTCAAGCTGATTCAAATCTATTTCTCTCGATTTTAGATCTTCAAGAGCAAAGGAAACGCAAAGGAGGCTACAGAATGTAAGTAGATATAAAAAAATCGCTCAAGATCTTTAACTTAATCTGTAAATCCATCGAATAATTCATAATCTCCGAGCGGGAATCAAAACAAGTATTGCTATCCTGTGTCGCGTCTTGAAACTTCTAGTTGTATAGTTTTCTTCATATCCGTTGATACAGCTGGTTATGTGATAGCTTGGTTATGAACAACTCATATACCTTTCTGCATCACAGTGATCGGGCTTTGATTCTTCTCCACCGAAGTCTGTATTCTCCGATGCTACTGACTTGTGCGTTTATTGAATAATGTAATGATATAGTCGACATGGCATTTATAAGTAAAATATTACATCCTGAAACTGCGAAGCGTTATCTTTGATACGCTAGCGTATAAAGCGTAGATTAGTTTGTTTATCTTTGACAGTTGTATTTTTGAATAATTTCATTTTTCTCAAGTTCAATCGTTAGCCTTTCTGCGGGATTTCACGGTCAGAAACAAAAATTGTAGAATGCTAAATCTAGATTGTGCACATACATCAGTGTCGAAGTCACCGTGTTTACATATTTTTTATTGTCAGTGTCTCGTGTTATATAAATTAAAAGACTCCATGTTAAAATATTTTTAATTTGTGAGCAAGATTTTGGCGTAGAAGCCATCCGCCATGTTGAATTCTATCTTGTTTACCGACTGCGCGCGAATTCCTTTGATGCCAGGGCAACCAACCGAAACCGTAGGCTCAACATTGACAAGTTCAGAAGTAAGCATAAGTTGTGGTGACAATATGACGTTATTGACCTTGTGATTCCGTTTCTTGCAAGCGTGATGTTTTAATTTCATATAAGTATATCAGTCTAAAGACCAAAAAACCTTCACTTAACAACCCCGCTGATACAGTATCGTGCATGCGACCACGCGTGTCCCACACACGCGAGATCCCTCTAATTACCGTGTGGCACTAAACTTTTGCGGATGGGTGATTTTTTGTGTTTTGCGCGAACTAATTTTTGCGATTGGGAAAGATTGGTCTTTCTTGTTGGGAATTTATTTTTTGCAATTTGCAGGAAGTCGCGTTCATTTGGAATTACAACAAGTTCGTGCATGCAATCGAAATACAACTGTACTAGTGTAGCCGATTGCTCAGGCCGATGGATCAGCAATACGGTACCACTTAATGCATTATCAGGGAGCTGACGCCAAAGAAAACGTCATAAAAAAAGAATTTGCGCTCATTTAAACTAATATATATATATATATATATATATATATATATATATATATATATATATATAGGCTGAGCCTAACAGCATCGCTCTCTGAACAGAAATCCGATCATAAACGTAACTGAGTTGAAAGGTCGGAAGCACAAGAATTAAGATTGACGACCGGGCTAGTTTTCAATTCAAGTTTATTTTAGCAATTCTCAAAAACAGAATTATGCGACCGTCTGCACAGTACATTTAGACCGTACAAAAGTTCACAAAAACAACTTTTTCTCCGTCTAGAATAACCAGTACGACTACTTTCCGAATAAAATACACCTGTTGCTTATCAAAAATTGCCCGAGAAACTGATTTGGAAATCAAAATTGCAAAAAATACACAAACATGTTTGCATATTAAGGCAACGCGAGTGAAGTTAGAACTATAAAATCCAAGTCTTGTTTTGTTTACATAAAATCGCTTTTCACCTATGTAATGAATGAACAAAAACACACAAAAATGGACAACACAATCTTCTTTCGAAAAATTTTATTCAAATCTCCATAAGTTTATGTTAAAAAGCAAAACGCGAACCATTTATAGCGCAACGAGGCCGAGCTGTCTTCGATGAAAGAAATCAAAACGACTGAATTTGAGCACGTTTTATAAACAATTCTCCAAAACCAGCGAGAACACATCTAAAAAGAAAAAGTCAATCACATATTGATATCAACATAAATTCCCATCGAAAAATGTATTTTGTTTTACCTTTAAGTCCCTTGACTTCTTAAGAATTTCTTAAATCTCCGCTTCTTCAGTTCTGAAACCCGAAGTACATCTCCCCGCATTGCTCCCACATTGGTAAAAACGTATGAAGTTCCTGGAAGCAAGATTTTATCCCTGAAAGCTCTTCTTTTTCCATTATACCGGCTTCTGAGTATCTCTTAATTAGTATCCCTGTCTTGAGTAGCAAACCGCGAAAAAATGCAGGAAAATAACGACTTTAATTTAAACGGTTTTCTCCGCTTTGTACGTGACATTCGGCCTTGCAGCCGCGCGAAAAACAAAGCCTCGCTTTGGTTTCAAAATTGCTAAGATCCCGGATGTTGTGGGCGTCATACGCGCATGTTTTGCGACGTCAAACGCGCCTGCGAATTAGCCCTGCCCAACGCTCGGACACACATGTACAGACGTTGCCCGCGAAACATTCCGCTAGCCATGACCATGAAAAATTAGGGAAAAGTTCTATGAGTATGGGGCACCGCAGCGAGAGCTCCGCTACTATGAAATTGTTCCAAATCGTTTAATTTGCCTAATGTGACTAAATTGTTAAGGAGCTGAATTGGTAGGGACAACTTTCAAGTTCAAATAGGGAAAGGAAAATTAACCGTCGTGTGTTCACGTTCTCAACGAAACCTATTGCAGGGAACGGCAAAGAAATGTACCAAATGTAACACGCACGTGCAGAGGCATCGTTTTCGCTCATTAAACCCAACAGTGGAGTAATTTTTTTCGGCTTTTTTTGCGGGAACATTTTTTTGCGGATCGTGGATAAAAAAACGAAAGTCGCAAAAATAATAGTCTGTGAAGCTAGCGGTTTCTTGTTGGCACGCGCGATGCTGATTTCGTGAGAGGCGAAGCCGCGAAAACGAGCGGCAAAGTCGCGAAGGGAGAAAGACCTTTCTCCTCTCTATTCCCCTCGCGAATTTGCCGGCTACTCAGGCTACAAGAATAAGAACCCGCAAAAATTTAGTGCCACACGGTACCTGTATTCAGTGTACACGTTTTTTATAAGAACGTTGAGGCAGGTATTGGCCAGATATTTAAGACCGTGCTGAGAACATAACCAGACTGAGATTTTGCTAAGAGCGTCGTTATTTTGTCCTCTTATTTTAAATTACAATTAGCCTAACTTGGAATAAAATAAAATGAGAAAATTTACAGTCCAACTGTTTTGTCAAGAACGTTTTCAAGCTCAAATCGCCAAAGAAATAAGAAAGAAAGAAAAAAGAGTATGTGATATCGAAGCCATGCGAAATGAGGTGCGACTTTATTTACCAGCTAACAAATTTCTAAAGTGGTACAAATTTTGGGCTAGCCAATGGATACTTTGTAGTCGAATCTGAAGTTAGTTTCGTTTACTTCAACACTGAACCACCTACACCCTAACAGCCTTTCAAATTGGGGGGAATAAGATTGATTCTCGACAGTCCCTTTTTGTTTCGCTCAGTAAAACATAAAAGAGCTAGAAAAGATGAGCAACGTAGAAACTAATACCGAGCTTCGTAGCCATCTCTCTCAGCTTTTTTCTCTTTTTCTTGCCGCTTGTTAGACGAACTCATTCAGCAATCTGTTTTCTTCTAGATTCGTGTTTTGTTCTAGCGATAACATCATAGAACTGTTTTCAGTTAAGTGTCAAATGTAATTTTGCTATTGGTTTGATTTTGCATTGCTACGCTATGTGATTGGCTAAAAAATCTCGTGTCACATTCTCAACCAATCAGAAGTAAAACCACCAATCGTACCTTGCTTGTAGCATGTGTTTTCCCGCGCTTGACGCCGACTACAATGCTTTGAGTTCTGATTGGTCCATGGGATGATCTGCGTCTGTTGTGATTGGCCAGAGTGATTGCTTTGGTCTTGGTTTTAATTTGAAAACCGCTGTAAGGTACTCTATTTGTTCAGTGCGTCTCTCCGCAACCTAAATTCACGTGTATGGGAAACCTTTGTGAATACTGAGATAACATACAAAATACCGTCATTATATTTGTATTTTACGTACGTTTGCAGGTGGCAATAACAATTCTGTGGTTATCCAAAGCTGCTCATAAGCGAGGTTACCAAGGCCCAGCGCTTGATTTCAGCTGTTTTCATCATCTACTTCCGGTAAGACCAGTTAGTGTGACGCGTAAGTCAGTACTGAAACCTTGCGAAACCAAAGCCAACGAGCTTTAAATGCATTTTCTCTTGTTAGTGTTTGTCCCACTGACTAGGAATCTTGCACTCCACTCCCGCGAAAATATCGAAACTTCGCCTGATATATTACCAACCAAATGCCACCAAGTGTATAACTAAATAAATTATTGGATAAAACGATTCTGTAGAGCAAAACAGAACAAGTAGTTTGAGGCTAAAGTGCAGGATTGCAAATCGAATCAAATCAATTTATTTAAGTGTCAGAGTTCTAGCACGCGAGTGCTAATTCTGGACACTTTCCAGATCTAATTGGAATTTGGAAATGTTGGTTTTTGAGGAGAGGGGAAAACCGGAGTACCCGAAGAAAAACCTCTCGGAGCAAGGAGAGAACTAACAACAAACTCAACCCACATATGACGCCGGGCCGGGAATCAAACCCGGGCCACATTGGCGGAAGGCGAGTGCTCTCACCACTACGCCACCCCTGCTCGCAAGGATGGAAGTGGATTACAGTTCATTAAATTTGATTTCATGATCGGCGGTCAAGAAATCAAACTTGCCATTCCTGTGAAACTTCATGTTTTTTAGCTTTTATTTCGTCTGTTTAGTTTGTGTTTTTTTGCTTCCGTCACTTTTGGCAAAGTAATCGAGCAAGATAATACGTAAGCTTAACCCTTAATTCCCAAGAGCGCCAAAAATCAAAATTCAAGACAAATCACAAATTTAATGTCGTAAAATATAGAAAAACAAATGGCATCATGCAAAAGTACTGACGAAGAGGTTTCATTTGAATGGTCATACCATAGGATTTCGTCCACAGACTCAAAAGTTAGAACTACACTACCTGTCTCCATAATGGACTCAGGGAATGAAAGAGTTAAAGCGGAAGCCGCTAATCGGCACCTGGTTGAAGAAAGCTCCTGGTCACACTCGTATATCAGCCGAGACACTGTCCCTTTAAGTATAAGTATAAGTATAAGTATGACCATAGGTAAAATTAAATCTGCCTTTTGCAATGAATCCATAGTAAAAAAAACCTACACACATATTCTTTTCCAGGAGGTACATTTTCAGGGTAAAAAGGATCGAGGAACACGGAAGAGACACTCCTTAGGGGACCTGGAAACTAAATCACGTGGTACGGACAACATTCCACCAAAAAAGAGAGATCGAGTGTTCGATAAGATTGATATCAAAGACAGAAAAGAGAAATTTCGTAATCTTGAAAACGAAGCAAAGAAGGTAAGATTCTATTCTGGTTTAATGGATGCTTTTGGTTCAATTTCCATATGTTTCATGCAACAATAAACGTTGTGTCCCTCCACCTTTTTTCTATTTTAGCGCTAACCAACTGATAAGGGTGGCTTAAGCCTGGTTTTGATACGGTGTAGTTCGAGAAATTTCCAGACGTTCCGAAAGTTCGTTGTTTCCTGATCGTCCAAGACATTTTCGACTCATGAAAACTCGACGACGTTGATGTCCCCAATTATTAGGGAGGGGATTCTCGCTGAATGGAGAAAGCGTTTGTGTACTAGATTTCTGGTATGGTCGGTGGCAATTTCTGGGTTATGAAACATAAATGTTTCACAGACTAGGCCATCGGCGATTGGTTAAGCTCTGTGCCAAACTTCTAAAGCATGGTTTGAGTTTCCTAGGCTATTTTCTAACAGGAGCTGAATAGCACAGGGTACCCAATGAGCTCAGGGCCTACTAGCCCAGGGTTTCCAATGAGTTCAAGGCCCGGTTGCACAGAGCATCACATTCAATGTGTTAATATGGGCACCTAATGTTTGCTGGGACACCAAACATTTGAAAGTCTAGGCTTCTTACGTCTAAGCTTTGGAGTACTAGAAATTTCTCTTAGACAACACTCTTGGTTTCCAAAAAGCGCATAAATCAAAATGGCGAACTTTTTACTTGCGTCTTTACTTTATCGTTAGGGAGAGTTAGCAACCACGACTGCAACGCCAAAGAAAACGTCACTGAAAAAAAAAAAGAACTTGCGCTCATTTAAACTACTTTGAAATTGTTCCAAATTGTTTTATTTGCTTAAAATGTGACTGAATTGTCCCGGAGCTGAATTTGTAGGGACGGCTTTCATGTTAAAATAGAGCAAAGAAAATTAACCGTCGTGTGTTCACGTTCGACACAAAACCTATAATTTGATCATTTGGCGTTGTTGTTTTGTAGGGAACGGCAAAGAAATGTATCAAATGTAAAACGCACGTGCGGAGGCATTGTTTTCGCGCATTAAACTTATTGTTTTGTGCCGATCTCGCTGCCCTCGCTGCCCTCGCTGCCCTCGCTGCCCTCGTCGTCGTCGTTGCTAAAGCTCCCTAATTCCGATAGTCACCAAGAGCGCTTTCCTTTTGTATGGAAAATCCGGTATGGTAAATCCGGTATGGTAAATCCGGTATGGTAAATCAAATGGAACAGACTTTTCTCTGGAAATTTTTCGGAAAAAAAGGAATACCTTCAGAGGTAGTCCTCTTTTCTCGTTTTTGCCGAAATGATCGGAAAATCCTGTACCATCTGCTGCGTCCCACTAGTGCCATGCTTATTGTAAATCGTTAGTACCCAGTCTCCTCAAGAAAGAAAAAGCAACTCCGTGCAAAAGGAACACCCTCTTGCCGTTCCGTCAGTCCGTTTTAATTGAGGACAATTTGTCCTGTTCTTTTTAACAGGAAGTTCTACCCGGTTTTTCCACTGAAATGGAAAGCGCCCCAACATTTCTATCTCGCCCCCTCTCCCCAGTTTCCCCTCGTTTTCCCCCGCTTGTTCGAGCGCTGGTTTTTAGCTGCTCCCCAGGCCCATGATCTTAACGCCAACCTCCCATCCCAGGAGCCCTTCTGACTAACCAGACTCTTCTCACACGATCACATCAAGACTGTACTGTTAGATCTGTCTAGCCAGCGCTTCCACCGCGGTCAAACGTCCGAGGCGTTTTTCGTTTTATGTAGTGGGATTTTATTTAATATTAAATGGAAATATGGGCAAGGGTGTATAAAAACATTAGTTGACGTTACTTTCTTTTAATTTTTCTCAAAATGATGAGCCTTTTTCCGTTGAAAACTGACCAAAACTCTTTGCGCCTGATCAAAATTATGTTGGCAAATGGCGCCGACAATTCTGCAGTTCACAGTTTTTAAACGCTTAGAACTTTTTTGGTAAACTTTCAAAACGTTTGGTAAATTGACAGTGTATTGGCAATATATTAAACTTTAAACAGTGAAAATGACAACCTTAACTTTTAAGTACTTTGCTTAACTTTTGCAAATTTCTCTCGTTTGACCGCGGTTATGCCAGCGCTGTACATTTATGTTTTTGAAGACGTTTGGCTGGCACTAAGTTGCGAGTGAAGGCTTAACAAATCGTGTGTTACCATCCTAACACAGGAATCAACGGTTTTGGAGTTAAACAGACGAAAATCAACTGGCGGGATTTTAAAAAGAATCAAAGATAACCACTGGGAGAATTGGGACACAGAAGAAGGAATACCCAGCAGCCACAAAGAAACGAAGCAGCCGAAATCTACAATGCCTGATCCAAAGTTTCACGAAAAACAAGAATTGTACAACCGACGAGAAAAGCAAGCTGAAATGGTGGGTATTTGATTATCAATACTAAAATGAAAAAGTTTCGTCTGAGTTTTGATTTTTCTAGTTTTCAGTCAAACGTGTTTATTTCCACATATTCTGCGTGGTAGACACGCGTGTTAGCGCAACTATGGCCAGTGCCGCTCCTCCTTCACGGTTGTGCCTAAATCATACCGTCCAGAAGGACGTCGGACACCTTATTGAGACTTATATAACGTAATGTCGACACTTAGAATTTTTTTCCAATAAATGTTTAAGTGTAAAAAAGAAAATCTAAAATCCCCACTCAGGATAGAACCTGTGACCTCAGCTAGGCTTAGGCTTACATAGCCTACCATACCACTGTACCACCTAGCTTCTCGGGTTGCTTAGTCCTAAATTAACTAATTAAATTGCTACCCCTAACCTCAACTGAAAGCTAACCAGTTACTCCGTTATATAAGTCTCAAAAAGGTGTCCGAAGTCCTTCTGGACGGTATGATTTGGGCTTGACCCTCTTTCACTGATCGGTTAAACTGTAGCGCGACGGGACAATCTTAACTCGAGTGTCCACGCGGTATTTTTTTTTTTACTCGTACGTATTACGCATCTCGCTGATTGATTATTAAATCAGCTGCAATGATCCTACTGTAGGATTTATTTCGCAAATTTATCATCTCACATACTTCGTCTTTAATTCACCCTCACAGGAGTCGACCGTGTTGGAAGACAAAACACGCCGGAGGGGGAGTGGGTCAGAACGTATGACGTCGCCACCTCCCGTGTCGCTTGGACGAAGAGTGGAGGTGGACTTGAAAGAGAAGCAAAAGAAGTTTGAGGGACTTGATCGAAGCGCTGAACAGGTAATATTACGATTCTTCTTCCTAGTGTAAAGAAGCTGTAACCTTGGTCAAATTTTATTTTATAAAATATCGAAAAACGAATAGTACCATAGAAAAGTACTGCTGAAGAGATTTTCTTGAAATGGACACACTAAAGGGTTTCATTCACACACTCAATCACCTTGTAAAGCACAATAAACATTACCACGGGAAAGTACTTCTTAATAGCTTTCATTTGAATGGTCACACTTTATAATTTCATTCACAGTCGTCTTAAAAGTGACACCAAACTTGTGCAGTATAATAACCTGCACCACAGGAATGTACTACTCAGTAGCTTTCATTTGAATGGTCACACTTTAGGACTTCATCCACAGACTCAAAAGTTAGAACCACTTTGTGTTTCGACTCTGGCTTTGTAATACCCGCTCTTGTTTCGTGAAGTGAATATGGACAGATGTTATTATATACAAGTGGTCACATATTGCTAATAATCGTGCTCGGTTGATTTCTCCTCCAGCAATCTGCGGTTTTAAGCGGGAAGACGCGACCGGTGACCTGGGGACCAGGAGAAATTCGCCAGGCGCTCAAAAAACAAAAAACCCCGGTGGATGTTGCATTTAAGGAAAAGCATAAAAACTATGAAGAGCTTCAGAGACAAGCCACTACGGTATGATATACTACAACTACAGTTTAATTTTCACCTGGCACGCATCGTCACTAGAGATATTTTAATCACAGTGGAAATCCTTCCTACAAACGCATAACGTTAATGTCACCTTATATTTTCGGTATAAAACATTCATATCCGTAATTTCAACAACTTAGCTTGTACAGCGGGTTAATTAAATGTTATATTTATGTTTTAAGTAGGATGATAATTGTTCGATGCTTCCTATGTAGTATTCTTATCAAATTATGTGGACTCGGTCACGATTGTTTAGCAAGTAAAACAGAATACTTGCACTTAAATTGGTATACCATCGGGAGATCAGTTAATTTATTCGAAGTCGAGCGCTTACAAAACCGCTTCTCGTTGCGTTTTAGCTTAAATAATTCTATATATCTTTGTCGTTAGGTTTCTGAGAATTTTTGAGCAAGAAAAACCAGTTTATTAAAACTTTAACTAACTTCTTCACGACGTCTATGCTAATAACCGAGCACTATATATACACTGAAATAACAACCTGCTTCAACACAAATATAAGATTATATCTAGTCACAGGTGGCCGCATCAATGATACAGTGTTTTATATTTGCATGGCGATTAACCAATTATAAATAATTGTAGTATCAAGATGATATCTTTGTATAGCTCGTATGGATGAGTTTTTTGTTTTTCTTTACAGGAAAGCGCTGTGTTGCAGGGAAAATTACGACCCCAATTCGATCGAACTGATGCAAGACAAGAAAGAGTTCCACTACGAACTACAAAAACGGATGTGAAACTTCGGGAGAAACAAAAGAGTTTCGAACAACTCGATTATCAAGCTCAAAGGGTAAAGAACGCGAAAATATGGAACTAAATAATACTCGAAGGCAGCTGTGTGAATCCAGTGAAACTTCAAAACGCGAGACATTTTTCGTTGAATTGATAGTAGTAGGTTTATTATTTTGTGTTAGCTGAAAATGGATTGGATTTTGTTGTTAACAAACTAAATTCTGCAAGATCTAATATCAGGGCTGAATAGTTTAAAACAAAAGATTCTCAAAACATAAAATACGTCTTGAGGCTGATTAGGTGGGATTCTTTCTGTCAGTGCTCTAATATCCGTGTGCGAGAAATTTGTGAAACATTTGTTTTATTTTTCCGGCAGATTTGTCGTGTAATCACAAAGAGTTTAATCTGTTTGTTTTGTTTGGGGTTGAAAAACTGTGGGTGCCCTCGATGCCAGTGACAAACAACGTCGCAATCGAACGTCGTAAAGTAAGTCTCCGCAGACATCAATGGCTTTCATGCGTGCAGAATTGTAATTGGTCATTGTCGCGGTTGCGTGTCCTGGGACTCTTTCACTGTTAGTAATTTTGACATATGTTATTTTAATTTGTTTAGGAAAAAGCCATACTTGAAGGAAACCTTCGTTTATCGCCCACAGACAGCAAAGAAAAGAAGGCAAACTCCGTGGTGGTCCCCAAACGGGAGCAAATCAAACTGGACGAAAAGAAGGCTACTTTCGAACGACTTGACAGACAAGCGGAGCAGGTAAGCAAGCTGATTCAATATATGTTGCATTGGGGACTATTTTGTTTACAGGATGATTTTACGTCGGTGGTTTTAAAGTAGTTTTGCAGACAATTGTTTTTTAATTATTAATACGTTACGTTTAAAAATTTAATTTATATTTTCTAAGTTTTAATAGAAATTCAAAAATTAAATCGGGTGTATGCTACATGTATAAACCACTGCGCAAAGTTTTTATTTCCTTGGACAACGGCACGCAAAGTCTTCATGAATAGCGATTTGGGTCAATCTCTAGACTTTTCTTACATCGCAATCACAATTTTATGTCTTTATTTCAACTTCCTGTTGGTTGATTAGTTCATTTTTGGTTGTGCTTATTTTTTTTGTTATTGTATGGTGTTAGTGTGTATTGAAAGCCTCCCTTTGCTTATTTTATGGGAAAAATCATTTTATTATTAAACAAAATAATATTCCTTATTGGCGTTCAAGAGTCACCTAGCAAATATGATAAACTGTTATCATCTGATCCCATCTGGAGGGAGTCTCTACATTGCACACTAAAAACCGAACATAAGCGTCGCCTGATGAAAGCTCATTCAATTCCTTTACTTGAGTTTTATTGTTTTATTTTATGGAAGGATGCATCTGTTCTTCGCGGTCATCATCGCCCATCCTTGACAGAAACCGACGGCCGCAATAGATCATCAAAAGTTGGTCTTCCTCGAGAATCTAATGTTGGACTTCTGGAGAAGCAACGCACATTTGAAGACATGGATTACAAAGCTAGAAAGGTACAAACGTTAATTTATCAAACATAGGGATGCAGTAGTTGTCTATTCCCCATATTCCTTTGCATTTCGTCCATAAAACGCAGGAATAAGGCGAAGGATGCGAGCAAAACATTTTTTGGTCACATAGGATGTGAACAAAGTATTTGCACAACCGTATTGCTCATCGATATATTCCTATTTTTTTTTAATTCACAGGAAAGCGAGACCCTGCAAAAGAACAAACGAAAATCATTCGGCAGCCCAGTTAAAGAGCCTATGCCACTAAGTACATCCACCAGGCCACAGTTAGGTCGTTTCCAATCACCTTCTAACAGACAATGGAACGCTTCAGACGTTTTGAGGCGAAATCAACCAGAACGGTCCTCTCGCCCAGTTTCCAATTACTATGAATATAGCAGCTTCAACGACCATCCAGAATCAGACCAAGTTATGGAATATGCTACATCAGAAGGACGTATCGACCAAGTGTCAGTGGAAGAACCCATGCAATCGGCCCCATCATATGAAGCTCAAGCGATGAACTACCGTCCAAACCGAACAGATCTTCCCAAGGAAGACGAGCAGCGTGCTGCTGAGAAAAGAAGAAGGGATTATTCTGATTACGTAAAACGGCGTCACGAAGAATCCAGAAAAGGAAGGTCATCTGTTGAGGAACCCTTGGAAATAGATGTATCCGATGCCACAAATCTTTCCTACCGTGACATGGTTCGAGCGCCACCGAAAAAGTCTCGAGAGACGTTTATCCGTGAAACAAATAATATTGCTGCAGTAGAGGAGATGCCATGGCGGAAAGAGGTTCGAGAAGTCAAGGACAACAGGCACCTTTCTCTGGAAGAAGAGCAGAACGCGAGCTATGCTCCTCGACCGAGCTCACCCCGCTCCGAGCTTGGAAAGGCTCAATACCTTGAACTTGTTGTCCCTCCTTCAAAAAAAGCGATGGACAGTTTTACTAATGAGAGCGATGCAGGTGGAAAAAAGACAGAAGAAATGCCATGGAGAAAAGAAGTAAAGGAGATCAAAAGATCACTGAGCGGAGAAGACCCTCCCGCATTCATGAATTATACTCAGGCGCAGCCTGCGGAGTTGACGCGGATTCGACCACCCTCTTTAAAAACGCGTAATGCGTTTTTAACGACACAGGATGACAAATACGGAGAAGAAATGCCTTGGAGAAAAGAAGTTAGGGAACTAAAGGAGAGGCCAAGGACAGAAGATGACGAGGAGTATCGGGATGAGAGTCCTCCACCGGAAGTCGATTTCTCTTCTGCGCCAAATTTGCGTAAATTGTCGTACAAGGAATTTAATACTGCGCCTTCCAGAAAACGAAGAGATGTTTTTCAGCCCGATGCTGAAAAAGACAAGGACAAGGAGGAGATGCCGTGGAGAAAGGAGGTGCGCGAAATCAAAAGAACACCAACTGAAGAAGAGGAAGAACAGCTACAAAAGTCTTCAGCGACACTTGCCCAGTCTTCTCCCGAACACGATTTCAGAGGACCTGCATACCACGAACTCGTGGCTAAGCCTCCAAGGAAAGCCAGAGACAACTTCGTGCCGTACGAAGAAAAGCAGAAAGAGGAAATGCCGTGGAGGAAAGAAATACGTGAAATTAAAAGAACTATAACAGAAGATGAACAGATTCCGCGCTCATCTACCGAGACGGTTCATTCTTCACCGGAAGACCAGAAAGACCTGAGGAAGTTTTCTTATCGTGATTTTATTGCCAAGCCCAGGAAGAAGTCGGAAGGCTTTCTCCCCAGTGAAAAAAAGGAAAAGGAAGAAATGCCCTGGAGGAAAGAAGTCCGAGAACTAAGGGAGAGACCTACAGAAGATGAGCAAATAAGTCAATCGTCTCGCTCAGAAGTTGAATCTGCACCCAATGATTCTTGGTATAGGAACTCGTACGCACCTGACTCAAGCCGCATGTATCCCGATCGTCAACCCGGTGTGCAAAACTTGTCTTATAAGGATTTTATTTGTCCACCATCGAAAGCAGATGAACAAAAGGTACCGGTACGGCGTAAATCAACTAAAGTTCAAGATCTTACCCAGAAGTTTGCTACCATTGAACGTGAGAAAAATCTACCCAAAGAAAGTGGTCCTCCATCGCGTAAATCATTAGTAGATGTAGCAGAGCTGAAAAGAATAGAACGGGACATGAAAACACGAAGTTGGCATGGCTTCCCTACCGCCGAATACGACTCAGATGATGAGTATGACGTGGGATATCGCCCGCGCAGAAGATCACAAGAGGAAAGGGAAGAGAGGTTGCGAGAACAACACCATCGGGAGAACGTTTCTGGACTGCAGGAACTTGACGATGTGTTTCAAGATCCAGAAGGCTACTTTGAACAGATACAAGCACCTCCCCCTGAGAAAAACATAGAGGAAGGAGTGCGTGTTCAGTATGAGGCTCCAGCGCGGGAAGGACACGACGAGAGAAGACAAGAAGTTGTTACCGTACGTTCAACGAATCATTATGGTCGCTACAGACCACATGAACAACACGGTCAGTCTACATTATATGCTGCACATAGAGACGATTATTACCAAAACTATCCCGTCAGTGACGCACCTATTCAAAAACGCAAACCGTCAGATGATCGAGTGGTTGTAATGCAATCCTGGATTCAGCCAAATCGCGTAGAATTAGCTGAAGCTCAAGCTCCCAGTGAACCAGAACATGTAGAAAAGAGGAATGTCAATCAAGAATACATTCCAAGGGGTAACGGTCCATATGCTCCAGAGCATTACAAAAATGAATGGCCCTACCGCGAGTACGAAAAGATCGAACCTAACCAGCCAAGTAGAGATCAAAGAAATGGAGATAACTTGTTTTCAAAGCCCAGCGACCCCAACGAAGAAAAATGTTTCATTGAAGAAAGCGAATATCCACGACAGAACCAACCATATCATCCAGGATACAGCAGTTACAGAGAGCAAAATCAAGTCCGACACGACTATGGGATGACAACAGAAATGCATTCAGACCCACGAGAACAGAGAAGTCAGCAAATGCAAATGCCTGCCAAGGATAGCGGAGCTATGATTTTTGGCGGCCCAATTGTTGTCACTGCACGACGGAGTCAACGGTCCGAGAAACCTAAAGTTGTGAGAGATCGCGGAACTCACGATTTTGTGCCAGCTGAAGTAAGACCCCACGAAAGCAGGGTGGTGCGGGACGATGTGGATTTTTTCCCAGCGGAAGAGAGATCGTATAATAACAGAGATAATATAAAGTCGACGCAGGATGGAAGAGAAACCATTGAGAATGCACGACGTCTAGTCTTACAGGATATTAAAAGTATTGGCAAAAAAGACGTCGTTGAGCCCCCTGAAGAAACCAAAACGGCGTACCGGCCGCAGGTGTTTGGCGTGTTTGCACGTACCGATCCGAACGAAAGCCAGCGTCGTGATGATTTACATGAGCGTCAGTCGTCGGAGTTTCCAGTAAAGGAAACCGAAGGTAGTTTTCAAGAAACGCGTCGTGCCAACACGCGTTACCTGAATGAAAACGAGGAAGAGAATCCACAAGATTGGAAAACTCTGCAGAGTGGAAACGACGAGTTGTGGTACGCGGAATCAAACCCACACCACAGAGACGAAAGCTATGGTTACGAAAACAGTGTGTCAGACCATACCGAGCTTCACCCAACGGTTGTATCAATGGTGGAAAGTCAGACACGGCAGTGGGGGAGCGGAGCATTCGATGAGTCTCCACAGAAAGATGAAGAGCGAACAGGACGGCAACGGGTAATGAACTTTTCAAATGACCACGACGATGACTTATCGAGCGATAACAAGGGTGGCGTTTTTCAAACAGCCACAACGGACGCAGTTCCGGTAGAAACGCGCGAAGCTGATCGAAGGCGAGAGCAGAAAGAAAAAGAAGAGATGGTACGAAGGCAATTAGGGGACGCCGAGTACAGGGAGAAGTACAGGAAGGAGTTCGAGGAGAAGAATCGCAAACAACGAGAAAAATCCAACTACCTCATGAGCTTACAAATGAGGGCGGCTATGGACTCTGGTGAAGATGTAGATTATGGTGAAGATACCGAAAGCACAACAAGGGATAGAGAGTTTCAAGTTAAACAGCAGCAAAGTCAAGACAACACTTGGAAAAAAGAAACCGAAACCGAAAAACCGCGATTTAACGGCAATGTTGATGACAAAGAACTGATGAACGTAGTTGCTGCAGAAGAAGATTACTGGCACCATAAAATGGAGAGCAACAAAACGGAACGGCAGAACAGAGAAGCAAGCCGCCACGAGCGACCGAGGCGGTCGAAAAGTGAGGAATCGCAGCCACGAATCAATGGAATTGATTTTGTTGGCGAGGAAGACATTGTCCGCAGAGAATACAAAGACTTTGAGCACGAGGTGCGCCTTAGAAAGCTCAAAGCAGAGGAGGAGTTTATGGCTCAAGAAGCTGATAGATTAATGAAAGAAAGAGCCGCTTTGAAACAGAAAATAGAAGTCGAAGAGCCCATCGTCGCCCCGGTAGAGAAACCGCCAGTAGAATTTACCATCAACGAGGAAGCGCTTAAAAGTTTACTGGCCGAAGATAAAAAGGAAGAGAACTTTTACGATGAGAATAGAAATCGTGATTTTTCAAAGACACGAATATCTGGACAAAAAGATCCCTTCTATAACGATAAAGATTATCCATCTCAGGTGCAAGATAAAGGAAGACAGCATTCAGATAAAATTAAAAGTTCAAAGCCACAAGCAGAGGTTGTTCCAATGAACGGTCACTATCACGACAGTGAAGTTTCCCGGAAAGCACCAGCTGAAATACTAAAGCAAAACGGAGATCCCTTTATCGAAGAGGACTTCCCAGGGTATTCCGGAACAGACCCGGAAGAGAACGGCTTTGAAGGATATAGTATTTACCAGACATTTATTCACGGCGAAAGTAATCACGTAATGTGCATGAGCTGCGGGACGTCAATCGAGAAGAGTGCCGCGATGTATATAGCAGAGTTGGACCGCTACTGGCACGTGAACTGCTTCAGCTGTGTTGTGTGCCGAGCGTGGTTTGGGGACGAGTATAGCCCGGTCCTTCACATCACCAACTCCATGTTACATTGCGAGCGTTGCTACATAACGTCTGAGGGTAAGTTGCAGTGGATCGGGACCCCTGGGCCTCTTCCCTAGATTTTTTCGCCCAGGGAAAGTTCAACGAACGCCGTTTTTGCATTCCTCATCCATAGCAAGTTGTCGATTTTTCAAGCAACAGGCAATTAGTTCCATTTTTCGCTTGTTGTCGACTATTCCTGAGAAAAAAACTACTTATGGTCTTAAAGAAAAACTTGTGTAACAATTTTCATGTAAATGCGCTATTTATGATGGGAAAATAAAAACTGTACCCTTTTGAATTTTTTACAAAGATTGTCCTGGCAGCATGAATTTTAATCTATCCGTAGTTCAAGAAAATAACATTGAGACCTTTGTAGTTTTTCGCGAGTTAAGCGTGTTTCACTGATTCTCTAGAGCTATTTATCGCGGTTTTGTTTAAATTGCATAAAGCTCTGTCCCTCTGTTTTTCTTTAATCTTATATCTATTTCTTTCTTTTTCAGGGGAAAGATGTACAGAAGTGTAGTAAAAGACTCATTTTAAGTTTAACATGGCTGTTAAAGACCTGTTCATGTTCGTTTGTAAGATTTTTATGTAATGCAACATTTTTTCCAAAGCGTCGTAAAACAACATTGCAGCAGAAATTTTTGACATTTGACATAAGACATCAAAGCGTAAAACTGTTAGGGGAATGGTCAAAACTACTGTAAAAGACTGTTTCTTTCTGTACCCCTTTGTTTAGTTACAATGAAAATACATATCCTTGTACAGTCGAGATGTCCTTAGGGCTGGTCACGCAATCGTGACGAGCCTGGGGACATCACCCCACCCCGCTAAAGATGAAGTCTGGATCCGCCATTAGTCATTTATGACCTAAGACAGTTGTTCCTTTACTGAATATCATGATTTGTAATTTCGCCGCGGCAGGAATATGCAGTTCGCGACCGTGATTTAGTTTTCAGTATTTTGTAAAACAAAATGCTTTAAAAGCGGACATTTTTACGTAGTCGTTGTTGTAAAAAATCGCTAGTATAGTACAACATGCCACAATTTTACATTTTACTTTGTACAACTAGCCAAGTAAGAAACTTCTGAAAAATAGAAGAATTAGGCTTTCTTGATAAAAAATAAATGACTAAGAAAATAGATATCGCCGATTCTAATTTTTCGTACTACACCATCATCCCATCCCGCTCAAAATCGGGGGATTAATCCAGATGTAGTTCAAAACTGTCCTCAGTCCCTACCCCTTCGTTGATTTGGTATGTGATATATCCATGTTTCGCGCACCATAATATGCTATTGAAATACCGAGGTCTATGCTCGAAATTGCCCCTGACTAGGAGACATCTGCGCACAAGATAGTAAACTACTATACTATAATTCCGAAAGTTTAGTTACACAACAACACTCCTGAACCGTTGTGTGACATATTAGGGATGGACCATTATTTTTTTTACCGGGGGGGGGGGGGGGGGGGGGGGGGGTTGCACCTGCCGCAAACAATTTTTTTTGTCTCCGTCCAACTGCCATACTTTCAGCAAACAATTTTTTTCTCATTTTTTTTGCTTGCGTACAATTTATTTCAGTGTCAATTTATTTCAAAATTTTCCAACCCCCTCCCCAGTCAAAAAAAACTAATGGTCCGTCCCTTCAACATTTTTATCACATTTGTGTCGTAAAGTGATTTGTTACTTCGTCAGAGTTGCTCACATAGGAGCATACAGGACAGGGTTTCACGAGGTGGCAAGTACTGCTCAGTAGCTTTCATTTGAATGGTCACACTTTAGGGTTTCATCCACGGAACCAAAAATAAGAACCATCTTGTACAGCATAATAAACAGTACCGCAAGAAAGTACTGCTCAGTAGCTTTTATTTGAATGGTTACACTTGGGGGTTTCATTCACAGACCTTAGACCTTACTAGCTTGTACAGCATAATAAACAGCACTACAGAAAAATACTTCATTTGAATGGTCACACAGACTCAGTTACAACCATATTGTGTTATTGTTGTTATGAAAAGAACGACTTCAACGTTCCAGAAAGAATAGACAAATTCGGCTAACGCATTGTTGTACCCAATTCAAACCTTCTTGGAATAACATCCTTTGTTCACAGTATTTCCATATAATTTCCATGTCAATGCTTCATTGATATATATGGAAATATGACGAACAAAGAGTTCTAATCCCAAAAGGTTTGAATTGGGTACAACAATGCGTTAGCCGAATTTGTCTATTGGTACCGCTTAAGGCTGGTTTTCACTAGCGCATGAGCATAAGCACAAGCCAACATACGCAGACTCAGTAACGTGTTGATCATTAGTGCCTATTGTTCTGTTTTGTTCAAACAATTGGAACTAATGATCAACATGTTACTGAGTCTGCGTATGTTGGCTTGTGCTTATGCTTATGCGCTAGTGAAAACCAGCCTTTAGGGGTAAAAATTAATGTGAGCACACCAACAAAACGGGTTTCTGGTACCTTTCAGCTTTTATTTTTGAAATTTCCAATTAATCCCCCATCAATTATTCTATGGGAGTACAAAACTGTCCATAATAAGCGGACCGCCTTTATTTATTTATTTATTTGTTTTTTATTTATTTGATGGGAAACTTTAACATTGATTAAACACTAATTACACAAGTTTAACACTGATTACACTAATTACAACATTAACACTAGAAATATATTTCCAAATGCTACAGTACAATTGAAATACAGTTCAGAGCAATTCATCAGTTATAATTACAAAATTTATGTAAAAGGGTTATTTATCCTAAGCGATTTGCAATACTTTCGAAAACTGTTCTGAAATTCTTTTACTACAAGATTATTATCCCACACTTTGTTAGATATAATATAATGTCTCAAGTATATGATAAGATGATTTTCTATAAGTTTTTTATAATCGGTTTTTAGATGTTCTATATTGTTAATTGCAGACCGCCTTTATAACTTTGATAAAGCACGCGAGTGACGTAAGGTTCATTATAACTGTTTTTATTTTATAAAAGAAATAAAAAAAAACTTGTTACTAGTGCATTGTTGAGTTATATAAAGCACGCGGGAATTTTTAAGAACACGAGAGAAGTCCCCAAGTGCTTATATAACTCCCCTGATATAATGCACTCGGCGCGTTTTTTATTTCTTTAATAATGGTTGTGACAGTATATATAACATTAAAGTTACCTATTTTATAATTAGTGTCACTTTGAAAATCATTGTATTGCTAGAAACCTAAAAATAATGCTCCAGATTTATTAACCCTTTAAGCCCTACAATCAAAATTTAAATTCTCATTTCTAGTCCTATACATTTCCTATAGAAGTAGTGGGGAGAAATTGTTTGGATATCAAGAGAACTCATCTTGTGTGATCATGTCCTTAATTCTCATGACCTTTTTGATTGATAAGGCGTTAATATTACAAGGAGAAATTTGATGCTGATCACTCTTAGGGCTTAAAGGGACAGTGTCCCGCCTAAAACACACGCTTCTGGCGATTATTTTTGTATTTCAAGATAATTAAACCATCTAAAAGCAAGCTCCTGGCCAAAATCATGAAAACACGATATTTCATCCGGGACAGCGTCCCTGACAGCGTCCCTGACAGCGTCCCTGACAGCGTCCCTTTAACCAGTGCACTGTTTCATGATAGTTTGGCTGCGTTAATAGCGAGGGTGGCTTGAGTATGATATGATGATACAGGAGCGCATCAATATGAACCTCTATCTCTGCTGATTTTTTGAGTCAACCCTTTCCCGAGTAGATTTCTTTTTAGAACGGCTTTTTCCCGCGAAAAGAATCATGTTTCCGTTGTGTTTCGCACGTAACCGCTAACCGCGAACCGCGGAAAAAAGAATGGCGGACGTAGGAAAGACTGATCTGAGCCCGTCCTCCGTTTTTTATCCATTTTGCCGATTTTACAGCCGATGGGATCTGGGTATCAATAAATGAAAGTTAATGAATAATTTGACTAAGCATGAAACGATGGAATATAGTAGTTCTTTCTATAAGCGAACCGTGTAGGTTATCTCTTAGTGGCTCTGTGTAGTGAGTAAAAGCTCTGCGAAAAGTATCGATAATGAACGTTCTGCGGATGAATCGGATCTTTCCGATGGCTAGCGTAGAAAAAGTGCTAGACATATTATTTCCCTTTGAGGAAATCGTTTGATACGTAGTCAGGAATATTCATTACAGCTTTAACCTGAAAACAGCAAAATTCTCTCTTGACAGTGTCCTTGAAAAACAAACCCCCGCAAGCAATGCACGACATAATCCAACCGTCGCCCGAATTACCAGACTTAAATTCCGGCGGGAGAGGCAGAAAGGCTAGCCAGGACATTCGGTGGCATCTACAGAAAAAGTCGGGACAAAAGCACCGGTGGTACCAGAATCTCGTGTTATGGGCGTGCCCCAAATTTACGACTTGATTTTAAAACAATAAAGTTGGTTTCATTAAAATGTTCTACTTGCACTGAGATTTTAATAGCAAGGAAGCAGATCTTTGCCTTTTTCAACCCGAAAATTTATCTTAAAAACTACAACTGAGGATATTTTGAAACTAAACACCATAACAGTTACCAAAACCTCTTTTGTAAGGGCCGGGTCGCATATGGTCCGTGGTAAATTTTCTAGTCAATAAAAATTTGAAACCACAACCGGAAGTCCACAAATTTCTTAGGGTCAAGTGGAGTCGCATTTGTACTAAGATTATTAGACATCTGTCATCTGCCCAGAGGCTTAACAGAAATTGTTGTTCCGTATGACTCCATTTGTCATACTGCTTTGGCTTTTTCGCATCCTCTTCGGTTGAACTTAAACTTGAACTTGCGCTTCCACTGCGTTCTTTTAATTGTGGCGGGCTGCTTGAAGAATGCCTTGAAAGCTGAGTCGCTGGCGTGTACGGGCCGCTGCTAGTATCTACGGTACCAAATGATGGCACGGACGAGGGCATGGACTGCATGTTAGACATGTTGTGGCTTCTGGGCCCAGGCAAATAAAAGCCATAGGGAAAACGGCGATCATAATACCCGCCGCTCATGTTGTTCACTTGTACTTTGCTGCTTGTCCTGCGCTTTCTGCACTCGTGATCCTGCAAGCACGGTTCTGTTTCGCGTTTATCCGTTTATCTGACAAGTGTTGACATCTTTGGTTGCGGCTTCCTTTGTTTTAAGCCAGATTTTAAAAAATCTACCAGCCCCACCCATACTCTTCGGCATCTTTGATGTTTAGAAAATTTTGAAAATTTCAACCAGCGCCAGAAATGTCGGTCGCATATGAAAATGTCACATGTTGACAGTTTTTGACCCTAAAGTAAACAGCAACTTAACATATGCGACCCGGGCCTAACCCTTAAAAAATGCTAAAAAAAAGAAAACAGCACTTATACAACGATTTTATGATTCGGGTTGTCTGATTTTTAATAAATTTCTAATACATTGCTTTACTTTTCTTATTTCGACTATTCTGACTAGATTTTATCTTTAGCTATACTGAATATAATTTATTTGTCACAGTTTAGTATTTTAAGATTTTAATCACAGATTGTAATTTTTTAAAGCATATTTTGTGTGTTGTAAGCATGTTTTTAACACTATCAAGGCGTGCTGTCAAGATACTAATTTCCCACGCTAAGTAGCAATATTAGTTCACCATTTAGCTAAAGTAGCTGCCGCTACAAAAACAAAGGATTTTAATACTAAATCATGGACGTGTTTTTATTTCTCAATTACTGCATTTTTAATTTAAAAAATAACCAAACCAAAACGGACAGCATTCTATTCCTTGTTTTCACCTGACGTCATCATATCATAATTCTAAAATCTAAACAGTTTATTCTACACGGTTCTTCTTTCAACAGGTTCTTCATATCAGCAATAATAATCGTCCAGTCGTACCAAGTTTCTTGTCATTTTAAAATTTTTGGCGGTGCAGATGAGCTTCAACAATTCAATTCTCCATCGGTGGAAACAAAAACATTTTTTCTTCACTTTTCTAAAGCGAGGATACAAATCGAAGGTCTTTTGAATCTTTGAACTGAACACTGAAATAATTACAAAGAAAAATTTAGCTATATTTAGTTTCAAGAATGTCTTAAAAATGCAAATTCGGCAGCTATGCTGGTGTACCAAAGTGGTACACCAAAATAGCGGACGCAAACAATATTCTAGCTCGGACTGACCATTTCGGCTATTCTCCGTGCAACAGTCTTAACTTTCACGGTGTTGCTGTCAAAGCCAGAAAAAAAATTGCTTTACGCAGGCGAAAACGATCTATTGGTTAGAAATGATGAGTAGAAATCTAAGTCTACATAATTATTGTTATTATCCTTCATTTACCGGTGCTTCATATCCAGACATATTTTATTTCTTTTTTATTCGTCGTGGATAGAGATTGGCTCTCACTGTTATGCGGTTCCTTTACTTTGAAATCTCAAGTACTGTACAAGTGAAAGCTGTTATATTTAAGAAATCTCCCGCTTTTTCTTTTGTAGCGACAGTGTTCATTTTCCCATTTTCCAACTGGATATTTATAGCATTTGTCCACTGAGTAAAGCTTGGTTTCAAAAGTCATACAGAGGCTCAATAATTAGTTCATCTTTCGACCAGAAGGGTTCTAGTTGTCCCAGAAAGTTCTGCTTCCACGGGCGGATATGATCGATTTAAATTAAATAGTCGGATTCAACACAGTTAAAAATAAAAATCTAGAGTCTTTTCCAGTGAAATGTGACCTCGAACTTTCGTTAACATGCCGTTTCAGTTTTTGGAAGATAAAACGTCGTTTTGGTAGGAAAAATACCAGCTAAGTCTTAGGGAAAGAAAAGCAGCAGCTGTTTATTCGGGAAGTGAAATTCCTTTCAATTTCTCCGTTTGCAAATTCAAACAGAAAACTCTTTAACACAAAACGCCTCTTTATAATTATCTTATTGGGTGTCCATGGCCATTATTATGCTAACGATTGAATTCCGGTGTAAGAAGTCTTCGTTTGACACGCAACCCTAATAAATGCTGAAAGCAGCTTTTTCCTTCCTTTGATTGCGCTAAAAATCACCGAAACACTGTAAGGAATGCCTTATTATCATCTTTAAAAACGGCCATCTCGACGGTCGAGTGACGGGTCGAGAAATGGGTCGCAGATGGTTACCACATTCGTCTAATTAAAATCTTCTAATATGTCGATCTATAACGGCTTGCCAAGAACAACGTAATATAATATAACACTCGTGGGTTTGCTGGTTGCATGGCCTAGATGTGATAAAAAAATGGGGGGAAAAAGTGAGTGATATGGCACGATATTTGCAACACGAGTAAAAATAAATTAAAACTGCGTCTTTTGGCCCCGGAGGAATTCTTTGTCACAGATTAATTCTGTAGTATATAGTCGATGCTGATGTACATAAAGTATTCTCCTGTTACTCTTAAATCTTTTTCACAGATCTTATACTTACTTAATCTCTCAAAAACATTTTACCCAAACGATGCCACGATTAAATTGTTTTTGATAGAAATTGAGCTCGTACCAGGCAGAGGGTCGGTTTGAGGTCACGATCAATCTTTAAACAATGATCTAAACCATTTAAACTGGATACGACCGCAATCAAGACACAATAAATAAATATAATTGCATTTGAATACCACGCCGAGCAGGAAGCTGTGAGTCTATTAATTAAAAGGGGAAAAAATCCGAGAAAAGTGTCGCCGGATTCTTGTGTTGTTTTATTCCCGAAGTGCGCCTCTTCAAAGCCAGTTAGATGATCATGATTGTGATTCCTTTAGGCCACACCTAGACAAAAATAGCTTTCCATGTTATCAATAAGGCCATCTAAAGTCAAATGATTAAAATTTCTCGTCACAAACAACAGGAGGATTACAAAACCACTTTTCCAATCGCTCCCTTGCCGCGATTTTAAAAATTAAAGGTGGCGAAACAGGAAATTCGTCATTTAATTTTAGTGCATAAATAGGATTCTGTACGTTTGCCTTCCACACTGCCACTTCCCAAAGTACAAGTGAAGTGTCTACACATCGGGTTGTCGAAGACGTGTTTTTTTTGGTGGACACTTTATACAGAAGGTAAACAACGAGCTTTCAATTAAGTATCTGTTTGGATTTTCTCATTTATCCAGTGATTATTTTGTTTGTACACAAAATCTAACAGAGGACGCTTAACTTTGAGAGCGCAGCCGGTTGCTGGTCTAAAGCGAAGCACACGATCCGATTTTTGATTTCCTTTTACAAGACGTAGAAAAACGGTAATAAAAGCGCAGTGTCTAATCATGATATTACCTGCGTTATACACAACTAAGTAACACTGCATGAGTGACCTTTCATCTAGATTTTCAATAAACACGCTACTTTCGGCGTCCTAATAACAAATCTAGAACAATGCATCTTCTGTTTACAGCGCTCCACTTGAGACCACGTACGTCATTCTACAGCGAAGAAACAGAGACAAGCAAACACTTGTACAACAGCAATAGATTACCGCTAAGATCGCGAAATGGCTGTAGTGCTTTTACTGGTTTTACTTCTTGCCGTTTTGCAAGCCTTCACATCTGCCAGAGCACCTCCTTTGCCTCCATTTGTGGGAGAGTCCAATGGTAAGTTTTTGCACTTGGGGACTTTATGACGAATTGCTAATAAAGCACGTATATTCTATATTTACTTCACTTAATTTATCTTAATATTTTGGGGACAACATAACAAGCTTACTAAAAAAATCTATGTTATTTCGCTTACGGAAGTATAAAATTATTTTGTTGTGATACGCAGTTTCCATGCCAGGTCATCTCAAATCTCTCACTTTACAGTGACTTTACAGTTCTTACCGTGGTCTCACGATCTCATAGTCTCACTCACGATCAGTGCTCTCATCTTTGCCAGTATTTCCTCTGATCTGATCTGAATGCTTATGTATAATGTTATTAATCTTTTTGTGAAACGTACGAAAATTGTGTAAATGAAAACGAAAAAAAAAAATATGCATAAGGCTTCCCAATAAAATGTTTCGTTTTCCAACACCACTCCCGGCTGTTTGTGGAAGTCACTAGGTCGGTCGGTAGGGTAAAAACAAATGGGTGGGTGCGTCTGAATTTCGGTTCCTGTTAATCCCACGTTTGACTTATCAGATGTTGAGGGATTATACAAATGATGTTCGTGAACATTTTAGGTTTGACATGAAATATTAAAACAGGGTTTAAAAAAGCAATACAGTTGTTTTAAAGGGAAACAAGTGTACTTTTTTTACGGAAGAAAGTATGATGTGCCTGTTTTTTTTTTCTCGCTTGTAAGACAGAGAATCTGGATTTTTCTTTCGATTCCTTTTATCGCAATTTTCAAGATTACTACAAAGCTGTAAATTAATCTTCATTAATCTCGGCATTTTGATGTTTCGCAGTCCCAACATGATTGCCATAAAAATGTGACCGGAATGTCATTGAATAAGTAGTTGTAATCGTAAAAACTGTCCAATTGCAAGACGACTTCATTATCTCTTACCTAATGACAATGAAACCTGATAAAGATTAATTGTATTCCCAGTAATGTAAACTCGCATCGAATGTGTGTCATAAAGTTGAATCGGAATAAAATATGAATTTCAACTGACCATTTTTCCTGTGGATAAAATATAATTTAAAAGCCGTTTTTGCTGCTTACAGCTTTTTATTGTTATTGTTTTGTGTTTGTTGTGGGTTTTTTCGTTCGACGATAGGAGAACGCTTCCTAATCTCTTGAAGGCAGGTTCTTTGAGATTTTTTCGGTCACGCCAAGTCAACCGCCCCACACATTTTCAGGGGCACCTCTCGGCTGGAAACTGGTACCCACTCCAGGCCTCGCTTTCGTTCTCGTGCTCAGACTCTCTAAACCCTCCACCCACACCCCCCCCCCCCCCCCCCCCCCCCTTCCCCTACCCGGCATCGAACGCACTCTATAATCTCTGATTACTTTTACCAACCGTAAAGTATTAGAGTGAGTCAACACCTAAGAATTTGTGTACTGAAAACTCTCGCAATTTTGTCCCGATTGACAGAGAAAGTATGCTTTCATGAGGATGAGATCTACGAGCCCTGGGAAAAGTTCGCAAATAGTCATTGCACCGGGTGGTGCACGTGTAATGGAAAGAGCGGCAGTGTGATGTGTGTTTCCCTGTGCCCGCCTGCCCTTCGCCCAATGTGTTCCCAGGGAACATATCTAAAAACCCAAGATAGTCCATCTGCTGACCCCACAGGAAGGTGCAAGTGCGAGCGGCAGGTCTGTTCCAAACTTGCAGATCGTCCTAACTTCCCCAGTCTTCAATTACCTCCGGCCCCGCCCCCTGCCCCAGGTAAGTAACGTGAAATTCTATTAAGCCCCCTTCTCATGATCAATTATCCCTTTCACTCCCAGAGTCAGTCACGGACTGACCTGGTGTGTAGTAACTTTTGAGTCAGTGGATGAAATCCTGGGGTGTGACCATTCAAATGAAACCTGTTCGGCAGTACGTTTGCATGGTACCATTCGTTTTTCAATATTTTTCAATATTTGGGATTGTTCTTGTATTTTGATTTTGGCACTAGTCTCGTAAGTTAAAGGGCTAAGCCGCCGTCGAGTCCCTCGAACCTCTCTATTTAGTTTCAGAATTAAAACGTGGTTTAAAATGTCTGTAAGGTGATTTCCATCAAGAGGCCGGTGAAACTATAGTTCAACCATTTTGGGGGGTAACTTGGTCTTTCAATGCCCAGAATCTGAAATGGTGAATTAATGTTAAATCGCTTGCAGTAGGCTTGCAAACGCGGCCTCTCGCTTCTTCAGTATTGAAAAACCTCGCGCGTTTCACGAAAAAATGGCTAAGGAAGAAAGAGATGCCACATTTTAATTGCACAAAAATTGTGTCCGAGATTTCACAAGTTACTAGTGTGGTGAAGGTTGCTCATATTACTACTTCTCTTCTTGCATCTTTCAGTCATTCCAGAATGCAGAGGCCGCGTTCCCAACAAATGGTTCATCGACAGCACCTGCTCAGGAATGTGCAGATGCAGCAATGGAGGTATTGGTTGTGTTTCCCTCTGCCCACCTATGGGAGTCATGTGCCCCCCTGGCACATTGAAGGAACCTTATGATGAACCGATGGATGAAGAAGGAAGATGCTCCTGCAAACGAGAGAGATGCACTGCAAAGATAGGGGTCTAGTGAGTACTTACTGATGATTAAGATATCATGTTTATAATGGCGGCCATTTTTTTACCACGAGAGCTTTTTTAACCATTAAGTAACAGGTCATATGACCAAAATAAAGTGTTATTCATGATCCGGCTTTATTTTGATAGCAATGATAGTTGGAAAAGTCAATATGCAAAAACTTTCATTTTTATAGCTTTTATAGTCCTTGTTTATTCGTAAATATCTGTCGTGTAGTTTTTAGATGTTGTGGTTTATTCAGTTCTATTACGGTTCCTATTGATAGCAGCTGCTCTGGCTTGTGAAGGGGCCACCCTGATTTATTATGATTTATTTTTAATATTAAGTGTTTTTTTTTTACAAAAAGTGGAGGGATAGAAGAGTTAGAGGGGATACAAGCCGACGTGATTTGCGATCTGCATCTGCAGTGAACGGTTTCAGTGAACGTTTTTGTTAGCCAACATTCGACGAAGATTAACTTCTTTAAAATCTAAAGCTACACTAATTTGACTCAAAAAACTGAAACAAGGATGTTTTTATGTTCTTTGTCTCTTATTCTACTATCAATTAATGTTGGCCATGAGTATTGCTTTGGTTAAGCTCTGTTTGCCGGGATAGAAAATAGCTCAGTACATTTGCTCCAAAAACTGAAACAAGGATATATTTACTAAGATTGTAGAGCAACGACTATCATGGCTCACTTTTATTAAAGGGGCTATGTCACCATTTTTAGTGTTATTTTGAAAAGCTAAAAGACATATTTAGCAAACATAATGGTCCAGTGTTGTTTAAAATTGCTTTATGAGTATAATGAAACTACAAACAAGTGTCTCTGACTACAGATGTTGGCCAGGATGGAAGTGGATTGCAACTTGAAAAAATTGGCCAATTGGCCAATGTTTTACGGAAAATTTGCTGAAAACTGATTATGGTTTATTCTTTGTACAATAATTTACTTGATATCTTTTTTTGATATCTTTTTTCGCTATTTAATTGTTCTTTATAGGATAAATATTCGCAACTGATCCGCATGGCGTTTACATTATATCTTACATGCAGACCTATCGTGAATATTATTTTGTTACTTATAGATTTTTGGCAAGTCCCAATTTGGTTTTCATCCCAAAAGGAGATTAACGCGCTTGTCTGGTTTTATTTTCCATTAGATTCCAACAGCTGCCACTAAACAGAAGCCATTCTTATCGCACCTAACAGATTAGTTCAATAACTGCATGGTGGTGTGGTCGATTAGTCAATAAAGTTCATTTATCTCAACAAACAGATGTGTTATTCTTATCACAACTGAACAGTAGTTTTAAACATGTAAACTATCTGTGTGATTTTAAAGTATCTTTGACTGAGGCGATAATTGTTTTTAAAATTGTTCCAGGCATTATTTTTAAATAGATTGTTTAGATTTGGTGATCTAAGGTTTGTGACGTACTTTTTAACAACTAGTTAGTAGTGAGAGTCAATAAAGGTAATACGAAAACATGAAACAGGCCTGGATGTGTAATATTCTAGAATGACAACCCGCCCTAGCTGTCCCTTTTCTGTTAATCGAGCGGGCGAGCCAATCACAAAAACAAGCTCGGTGAGACTGGAGCGAGCGAACGAACCGAGGGGAAACTGGGGGAGAGGTGACGTGGTAGCGCTTGCTCGCTCGCCGGTCGGATCGCCGATCGCGTATTTGCTCGCCCGCTCGACTATCCAGAGAGGGACTGCTAGAAGTCTAAACCCGCTCCAAATGAACACAGACAAACTATAACTGCAAGAAAGCACACTACACCATCCCCTCGGAATGGCCACTACCTTACGCATGCGCACAACCATGTCACCCTGGTAGTGGCAGCCATGGACAGCTGTTTCCACAGGGTCCAGAGGAGCTCTATTTGATCGTACAAGACGCTATTTTCTTCGAATCGTCGCCGTCTTGAAAGTTAAACTGATTGCGTTACATAAAATATGTACCGCAGGCCAAATTACTACGGGCTCGGAAGTTGCGAATTGTCGGCACTTCGTGCCTCGTTTCGCTTTCCGAAGATAATTGCGCCCGTAGTAATTTGGCCTGCGGTACATATTTTGTATAACGCAATCTGGTTAACTTTCAAGACGGCGACGATTCGAAAAAAATAGCGTCTAGTACGATCAAGGCCGGTTAGGGTCTCATCGAAAATCATCGACTCTTGAGATATCAACTCTTCGAACATCCGAGTGCCGGTGCTGATTTCAAACATCCAATGGTAATAATATGGCTTGTCATTTAGGACTCCCCTACCTTCTGCAGTAGTATGGTCTCCAGACCCATCCCCTCAACAATTGGCAATACCGTTGAGTCTGGAGGGTACAGTCAACTCTCCCTTAAGCGACCACTTCCCGTAAGCAACCACTTTGTTAATAACGGTTTTGTCTCTCAATCAAATACTATTTCAAATTGATTTTTCTCTTAAGCGACCCACTTTTTCCTGCAACAAAGGTGGTCGCCTTAATAACAGTCCGAATGTTTGTACTGAGTAAGACAAACACGGCATCGATAAATTTACTGAGGTAAAAATGACTCAAACCCAACCGCTGATAACTTTGTCTAGGCTTAGCGCAGATCACTAGACAGCTTTGTTCGAGTTTCTTGATCGACACTATTGTTAGTGGTCTTCCAGTACAATTTGCCTAACGAGAGGGGCGAATAGGTCTATATACGGATCGGCTTGCAGTCTGTTTCTATCTCGAAATATCCTGTGGCTCGAAAGGAGCACGGGCCGAGAAATTGGTTGGGACGAGACGACGGAGCGTGCCAGTTTTTGTCCACCTTTTAAAGGCCCGCTCGCGACGGATACACACTGCATGGACCTTAAGAGAAAATAAGGCTGCAAACAGATTACAAAGTTTGGACAATTTTCAACGAGCAACGTTTGAAATAGTCGCCTTTTGAAGGGTTAAAAAATTAAATCTCCCACGTCGATATATTATTCTACGAGGAACTACCCGTATATTTATTAGCTGACTCTGGTTTTACATACAGAGATCAATGGTTAGGTAAACTTTGGGTCGATTGATCCGGTTGCAAGTGCTCAATGCGGTGAATTAGAGCGAAGAAATACAGATAATTGGTTTGGAGAGTTAAAACATAATTAGTTGTTGTATCTCTACAGCGCTGTTTCATGAGGTAGAGTTACCTCACTCATCAGGAGTTTAATACTGAATCAACAATTCAACAATTCAATCACTTCAAACATCAGTCATTTGCATATATTATATATATAAGAAGAAAATTAATCTGTTTTCCTTAGTCTTTCATCACTACTAATAATTGAACTTTTTTGAACAAAAGATCAGAAATTCACAAATTTGCAAACACGCCAACTTTGTGACATTTAATAATAATCTTAATTTTCAAAAAATTAAAAGGAAAATTACTATCAGTTGTACAAACCAATCATGGTGGAATAGGGGCATTTCTCTGCAAATGATCTTTAATTATAACAATTACGAGAGGGAATGTGCTTTTTATTCTCATAATTTCAAAAAGCCGTATCAATATCAAATTTCTCTATACACTTATCTTGAACAGACAGTTTTCACTAGTTTAACTTAAGTTTGTAATTTTATGGCTAGTTTAGCTTTTTAGTTGTTGGAAAGTAACACGTCATATTTAAAAAAACACTATGGTTACCGGCGCGGCAGCCGGAGGAGAAGTCCTCGCTTCCTTCCATCACTGCGAGAGACAAATCCGTCCGCCACGTTATGTTATCTTCTTTCTTTAGACCCTCAATAAAATCGTCAAGCATACGTCCTTTCCGCTTCCGCTTATGCTTATGCTAGTCGCTAGTGTCGCCAGTGAACAGGAGCGCATTATTAAAACAAGCATTGGAATCAAAAATTGGAATTATGAATTCATTAATTCGTTCTAGGTAGGAACGCTTGACCGGTTTTGAATACAACTCGGAACTCTACTGTAACTATGAAAAAGTGTCAGGTGAAAATAAATTGCATATAGTGTGTAAAAGAAGTACTATACGTTCTCAGGATGAAATCCTAACTGGATTGCTCCAATTCAAGTCAGCTCTTGAGCAGTACTTTCCTGTGGTACTGTTTATTATGCTATACAAGGTGGTTCTAACGTTTGAGCATGTGGTTAAAATCCTACAGTGTGACCATTCAAATAAAAGCTACTGAGCAGCACTTTCCTGTGTTACTCAGTTTGTTATGCTATACAAGGTACCTTGAACTTTTCAGTCTGTGAATGAACTCCTAAAGTACGACCATTCCAGTAACAAAAATCTTTTCCCGGCGATCACTGCGCCACGACTTGTATCTGTATATTCTACACTGAAAATTTGTTTTGTGTGTCTTGAATGTGTGCACTCTTGGAAAAGAAAGTGCCGTTTCTTGTTTTTAAAAAAGCTTAATAGTGAGATTTTCTTTACAGATCAGTAATAGTGTTTCGAGTGTTAGAAAAACTGCCTTGAAGGCTCTTCAAGCTCCCTTAAAAACAACAGTAGTATTCATTTTAACAAAGCATGTGTTGTTAATTAAAACTGCGATAGTGATTTCAAATGGTTTATCAACAACTTCATAGCTCGTCGTTGATTTAACAATGTAAATATAATAATTCAGTATCATATAAATTGGCAAGGGTAGAACGTCTTAAGTAATAATTAGTTTAATTTTGAAGATATCATACTTATCTTTCTTGATTTTAAAATAAATTCTATTAGCATTTGATTGCTATTTTACACGCAACAGTTATCGAGTGGGGGACATAATTCGAGAGAAACATAAATTTACTCTAAAACAAGCCTTGTATTTCATATATTTCATATCACATTTATTCCAGATTCGACAATAAACCCATTATACCTTCTATTCTACACAAAAATTTGGTCCACAAACCATAACTTTAGATTTGCATCTGCCGTAAAAATTATGTCGGCTCTTTTACGGTTCATGTATCTTTTATTCAATCCATCTCGCTCAATTGGATCGGTTTTCCGACATTACAATATCAGTTTTTATTATGAAAGGGTCGAGAAAACGTTTTTTCTAATGCCCAATTTCCTGCTAATTTCCCTCTATTTACCTTTCATAAAGGAGCGAGCAATTTCTTTTTGCTAAGCGGGAGAAAGCAATAACCCTTAATTGCACACACTAAGGTTTCTACAAATAAAGAGAAAAGACTCTTATTGTCAGTTACAGCAAACACTCAGCGCATAGACCATTTTGCTGCAGACTACGACAAGGTAAGGGAATTATTTCGTCTTATCTTCTTATTCACTCATAACGTGATCGAAAGGGCAATATGATAGTTATCGTTCAAGCCTCAAGATAATATATTGGACTGAAATTGAAAAGCTGATAAGTCGAGTTGGCAGATGTTAAATTTTCTCCCCTTTTCGAATTCCACAGATCTGATGAGATATCTTCTAGACTCATCAACCGCCAGTTTCCTTGCCGTTTCATTCCGTTATGTTCAATAACTTTATTTTCATTTAATGTCTTCCCGTTCAGCATACAGCATTGTTACCTTTGCTTTTCTTTTTTCAATAAAAACGACATTTTTCTCCAATTCTTGGTTCCAAAATTCAAGAAAAATCCCAAACTTCATTTTGTAAAATATTGAAAAACAAATAGTACCATGTGAAAGAAGTGCCGAAGAGGTTTCATTTGAATGGTCACCACCATAGGATTTCATCGGTAGACTCAAAAGTTACAACTTAATTCACTCATGTCTCCATTATTGACTCTCGGTTTTACGGAGAAGCAGTGTTGATTGAAAGCTTTTATTTTGCATTTTCTTGTAGGTTAATCTTTACAATGAACGTCTTTGTAGTTGCATTTTGTGTCAGCCTGGTGCTGGCAACTTCATTGGCAGGTAAGGGATATGTTTCCATGGAAACCATCTGAATCTTCTCACTGTTTTTGTAATGTGCAATGTTCTTCATTGACTCGCGGGAAACGCAAAAACACGATTTTGATATATTGAGGAACTGTGACGTATATATGTTGGAGGAATACGTTTTATTGTTTTTAGCAAGAAATGCCTCACAACAAAACACACTCAAAACTTCTGAAAATTTTGGTCAAATGTGGAATTGAAATGAATCATTTGAATGATAGCTTCCACCGAGCATAGAACTACAACAAATTTCGGTAGTTTTTTGGTCTTGCGGATGGTGTGATCACCAAATGACGTAAAACAAAAGATTCAAAAGACACTGAACAATACCCACATCACAACACAACAGCTAACCAACAATGGCTTCCGCAACAGAAACACCCCAAATTGCTGACTTCTTTCTTTCTTGATTTGCTCGTGATATGCCGAATACAGTTTACTTGTCTACATTATCATCTTTTTTGGTTTTTCTTCAGTAATCTACTTGTTTGTAATCATTAATGCTTGACCTGCCATAAAGAATTACAATTAGGCATTTCTGCTTTCTAAAACTAAAGAGAAAGGAGAGGGCAAAATAATAATCATAGTAACACTTGAAGCAGAAAGCAGGGAACCTGCTTTTTTATTTGACCGTTGCGTCAGAAGAGAAAGTATATGTCCGAAATATATCATGCTTCTGTCTTCTGCCAAACCCCAATGAACGTATTTCATTATAGATATTTGTATACCGTCACTTTAAATAATTTTGCGTATACAACTAGATAAGATAGAGCGATTTTCGTATGTCCTTGAAATGATTACTCGTGAACACAATCAAAACAATAAACGAATTGGAAGGAAGCTTAAAAGCAATTTGATTGGTTTAGAGAACAGAGGCAAACGCACTACGGCTTTAGCTTTTAGTTGGTTTAGCGGACACGCCAAGCAAACCAAACGGATTGCGAGCTAAGTAGTAGCTATTTTCTTTGACGTCACTCGGTTCATCGTTCAGTATTCTGATAGGTCAGTCGAACAAGCCTCTCTTTATATTAGGGATATTTTTAGCGGGAAAACCAGCAAAACTTGTTTTGATCCTTTCAACTACTGGCGGACGGACGAAACAAATCGCCACACACTCCTGAAAACAGTTTTTCAACGTCATGCGAAAGTCGCTCTATCACGTCTGAGAGTTTGTTGTTATTATTGCTATTCTAGGAATAGAATGTGGTGATCACTTTTTTTACTTTCATGGCCTGTAGCCGTGTCTTCAGCATTGATATTTTGGGACAAATCACATACTGATCATCAGTAAATGTTCAAAAGTTAATTTATTAAGAACGTTCTATCACTTATGGACTTTTGTATGTTTTTTCACCTTTCTGAAGCTTCGTCCATGCAAAATATTAAAGACGACCGTCGGGAACTTGAGGGGGGCCGAGGAGGTAGGTTATCATGCCATTTGTATCGCCTTTTCGTTAATCGCCAATATTTCATATCAAAGGCTCCTGTGAGCCAACTCGTGAATACGAAACGTTTGATCCCCCCCCCCCTCCCCCCCCTCTCTCTCTCTCCCTCTCTCTCTCACTCTCTCTCTCTCTCTCTCTCTCTCTCTCTCTCTCTCTCTCTCTCTCTCTCTCTCCTGACATTTTGCTTCACAGATCTCCACCCCTGCGTCCAACTATTTACCCTCCCCTACCTCCAACACCGTTCCCATGGGGTGACCATTACATATCGAGGGCTCAATGATAGAGTGAAGTTTTGTCAAGATGCTATGGGCGCTATCCATTTAGCCAAAATTTCCGAGATTTCCGGTCAGTAATCCAATGGAACGGAAAAGTTTCGGGAAAAAAACGAAAATTTGAGTTTTGAGCTTGTCCACTTTGATGGAATTTCCGGAATTACCGAAATGTTTGTGTTCCATTCACGATTTGCCTCGGGCCTAGTCTCTCAGGCTACACGCGATAGGCTGAAAGCTCGTGAAAGCCCGGCATGCCCGTGGAAACACAGCACGTGATTTCCAAGTATTCTTTACCCCTTCCATTCGACCGGCTGAATGGAAAGCGCCCTATAAATCGTTCAACGTTTCGCGTAATTAAAATGAGTCACTGACTGTTTTTTTGTTTTTTTTCCTCTTTCTCTTTCTCTTTTTCTTTTTCTTTTTCTTCTTCTTCTTCTTCTTCTTCTTTGTCTTATGTCAGCACGCCATGGAAAGAGAGGTAAGTTTCTTTTGGTAAGAAATGGTTTTAAGACGTTACTTCAGTTTGTCAAGCGCAGTCAGACATGTTGAATACGTCTGATGTTCCGATACTATTCAATCATTTGCAGAGCCTGTTCCACAGACTGAGATGTTTGATGGGGAGCAAGGTAAATTATAAAAAAATTTCCTTTTGCTTGAATAATTACACCACGTTCATTGATTGATTAATTTATTTACTACTTACGCTGAGAAATACAGTGCATTCATCACTCATGTAATAAAGCACAGCGACTCTTTCGAGTAATCAGTACTTCCATTAACTAACTTATTATTTATTTATTTATATTTTATTTATTTTTTACTCGAAGCGTTACGGGAGTTGTAGCATTTGGGTAAAAATTTCACTCCATCGCTCGATCGCTCTATCGATCGCTCGCTCCAGTTCGATCGATCTGCTGTAAGCATTGAACCACCGACATGTAATGGACAGCTGCCTTAGCCTTGGGGACGGCGTTGGAGGGAGGGGATGGTGGGGAGTTGGACGCAGGGGGTGGGGGGGGGGGGGGGGGGGGGGGTCGGTGGAGTAAAACGGCCAGGAGAGGAGAGGGTCCGAAGGTGTGCAGAATCTTTTATAGAGCGTTTCGTATTCACGAGTTAGCTCATCATTTCCTGGAAGATATTAATTGATGTATATTTAGAGCTATTCTGTAAATTTGAAATATAGTCTATGTCTATGCATGAATGTAACATTATGTATACAGCTATTTCAATTAACGTTGTCGGATGAAAGCTCAAAGCCAAGACCGCAAGGTAGTATGGGTTGTTGTAAATAGCCATTGCATAAGAATCCCATACTACCTTGCGGTCTTGACTTTTCGCCTTTTTCATCCGACAACGTTAATTGAAATAGCCGTATGTATGATCTCGAAGCAAGATAGTCCTCTGCCAGCTGCAACAAGACATCTGGGCCGGGTTGTTCAAAGCACGATTAAGTTAACCTAGGATTAGTGTCAAGATTTTGCATTCAGTTTAATAACTCAACAATTGAAAATTTTACAAGTTTTCTACTACAAATGACCTTTTGAAAACATTTTTTTTTTAAAACAAAGAAATGAAATCCTCGCTAACTTTTAATCGGAGATTAGTGTTAATCGGCTTTTGAACAACCTGGTCCTAAGAAATAGGGCTGCCGTGTAGATCATCTTATTTATAAGGTATCTGTTTCTTTTTTTTACTTTTAAAAATTATGAGTATATATAAATGCCCACTTAATTTGAATAACTACGCTTTTTTTGTGTTGTATTTAGAAAATCTCCACGAAGAAAAAAGAGGAGGAGGTAAAAACTAAGCCCGGGGTTGCCGTCCAATAGGAAATTATAGAACCTATTGAAGAGCGTACCTTAATTAAATATGCCTGTATGCATGCAGGCCTTGGGAACTGCATTAAAAGCAACACAACAAAACAAGTGGCAGTATTCGAATAGAGGCCTTCGCTGAAACATCCAGGCATATACACCGGGTATATCTTAGTGTTGCCTAAACTATTTTTCGTTAGCTTTTTTGTTGTGGTCTGAGTATTGTTTATGGTTTTCAATCTTTTGTTTTGCCTAATTTAGTGATTTCAGCATAAGTGAACCCCCTCTGTACTTCATATGTAAGAGGAGTGTTTGGCTGTTAGTAAAGCTAATTTATTTATTTCATGAAATTAAGGAATCAGGTAGAATCTGGTGAATTCATTGTATCAGTTTAACTACTATATTTTCATGTCTTAGGTTCAAAACGAAGAAAATTTGCTTATACACAAAGTGGTTTTAGAACTCGAAGAGGAAGATATCAAGTGAATTCTTAAAAGGAGAACATACCATAATCAGTTTATAATGAGTTTTTTTCTAGATGAGAGGGAAAAGTCGAAAAAGAATCAACTTTTTTTAAGTTGGTGAAATTCACAATTCGTTTCCATCCTTACCATCCGTGGCCAAAGGCACTTTTTACAGTTTTAGTGCTGACTAAAACTGTAAATAAGTGCACCTCTTCCACCGCTGACTTTTGTTTTTGCTCGTTCCACCGCCTCCCGGCATCGCTGAAACTCCTTGTCGTAATCCTCGACGAAATCCTCTACGCAATCCTCAGCGAAATCCTCGACGAAATCCTCGACGAAATCCTTGAAACCCTTGAAATCCTCGTCGCCAATGTAGTACCACGCGGTTAATAAGAAACTCCGTTTATTCATGACCGTTACATGTCCATTTTCAGCTCACACTCACAACACGAACTAACTCGTATAAATTACAACATACCGTATTTATACAAATGCAAATCAAGAATCTCACTTGCGCATCAACATTACATTCATTCTCTCGCTTCAACGTGCGCGTTAACATTCAAAACACTACACCATCCGTGGCCAAAGGCACTTAAGCCCGGTTTCCATATGATCGCTACGATCGCTACGATCGTTACGATCGTTACGATCGTTGCGATCGCTGCGATCGCTGAAAAAAATAGTTCAGCGATCGTAGCGATTGATGGTTTCCATATGATCGCTGCGATCGCTACGATCGCTGAGAAAGTGAATGAAGATCGAGGGGACCTGGGTCTGACAATATCGTTTCGTTCCATTCTTGAAATTCAACATGACGGCTGTGAATTGTTTTTAAAATTTGTTATAAAGACAGTCGTATCTTTGCACTTCTTCCATAAAAAGGGCCAAATCGCACCCTTTGAGTGAGCGTACGCAGTGCATCCTGGTATTTTTGCTGTCACTGCGATCGCTGGAGAGTGGTTTCCATATGATCGCTACGATCGCCACGATCGCTGAGATAGAATCACAGCGATCGCAGCGATCGTTGTCGCTGCGATCGCTGTGATCGCTACGATCGCCGGAGAGTGGTTTCCATATGATCGCTACGATCGCTGAACTTTTTTTCCAGCGATCGTAGCGATCATATGGAAACCGGGCTTTATTTACAGTTTTAGTGCTGACTAGTGGAGTAATTTTAAACAAAACTGGAACATTATTTAGGATTTCTATCAATATAAACATGTCTTTGCCTTCTTAAAAAAAAATACTAGAAATTGGTCACATTTCAGTACTTACTAAGTTTTTCGTGTTCCACCAAAGACTTGGATGCCTTTACACTGCCTTTGTTTATTTTTATTTCATAAAATGAATTGCTAACATTTGCATCATTGTTTCTTTTTAAGCACGCCATGGAAAGAGAGGTGTGTAGATCATCATATTTATAACGCATCTGTGTTTGTTTAGTTTTCATTCTATAATTAAATAAGTATATTTAAATGCTCACTTTGAATAACTACGCTTTTTCTTGTGTGTATTTAGAAAATCTCCACGAAGAAAAAAGAGGAGGAGGTAAAAACTAAGCCCGGAGTTGTCCAGTAGGAAATTATAGAACCTGGAAGATGCATTTATGCCTGTATGCATACAGGGAACTGCAATTCTAAGAACTTAAATTAAAAGCAGTTCAACAAAATTTGTTGCAGTTGTGCACTTGAAAAAAGGCCGTCGCTTTAAACAGCCATTTACATCGGGTATATCTTAGTGTTGCGGAAACTAAGGTGGTGTGAGTATTGTTTTCAATCTTTTGTTTTGCGTCATTTGGTGATTTCAGCAATCGCACAAGGCACCAATAAACTGTGCTCCCTCTATACTTCATAGGCGGAGTGCTTGGCTGTTAGTAAAGCTATTATTTGATTGAAATTTAGGAATCTGGTAGAATCTGGTGAATTTATTGTATTTTTAGCACCCTTATAATGAGCGCCTCTATAACTATGTCATGGGTATTTTCATGTCTAAGGTTCATATTTTCTGATTAAAGCAAAACGAAGAAAATTTGCTTAGAGCAGTTTTCAATTGCGTGTGGTAAAACCAAAACCAAAGTAATTACTCTGACCAATCACAGCAGTCGTAAACAATCCAATGAACCAATCAGAGTTCGAAGCAATTACATGTCGGCGGCGCCAAGCGCGGAAAAACGCGTGCGAGCAAGTCACGATTGGTTTTGGTTTTATTTCTGATTGGTCGAGAAAGTGGCGCGAGATTTTTTAGACAATCACAAAGCGTACCAATGAAAACCCAAAGCAATTGTGTAATTACTTTTCACACTCAATTGAAAACTGCTCTATACTCAAAATGGTCTTAGAAATCTAAGAGGAAGTTAACAAGTGAATTCTGAAAAGAGAATAAACCATAATTAGTTTGTTATGTTTTCTTACTAGACGTGAGGGAAAAGTCGAAAAAAATCGGGCTGATATTTTTTGAAGTTGAGTTGGTGAATCCGTTTCCATCCTGACCACCCATAACCAGAGGCACTAGAAGAGTAGTTTTTAACAAAACTGGACATTATTTAGGATTTCGATCACTACAAACATGCCTTTGCCTTCTTAAAGAAAGCTATTCATAAATTGATCACATTTCAGCCGCTCAGAATTTCGCATGTTCCACCAAAGACTTGGATGCCTTTACACTGCCTTTCTTTATTTTTATTTTATAAAATGAATTGCTAACGTTTGCATCATTTTTTCTTTTTAAGCACGCCATGGAAAGAGAGGTGTGTAGGTCATCATATTTTTAACGGATCTGTGTTTTTTAGTTTCATTCTATAAATTATAAGTATATTTAAAGCACACCATGGAAAGAGAGGTAAGCGTTATCTTTGTGCATGCTATCCTTGGTTTCCAGACATTTCTCTTGCTCTTTTGTATTTCACTCGTGTTATTACGAAATCACAATTTTAGGACAACATCTTGAATTTGTTGGATGGCGACCAATTTTCATTGTATTTAGCTATAAATGTATTAATTAGTTTTTGTAAATAACGTAATTGAGCCTTAAGTGGCTGTCTATCTATCTAGCAGGTTACTGAATAAGTTCTCAATTCCAATATTGAAAAAATTGATTTACGCTTTCATTTACCTTTCCTGTTGGATGCTCTAACTCAAGGAAGTAACTAAGGTATCATAGGCTCCAACGTTATGCACTAATTCTGAAGCCAACACTCCATGCATGAGTTGCATTTGAGGAAATCGATATATAAAGTTTCTCTTCCAAAGGTTTCTACTAGCTCGGTAAATCCGTTAATAGTCGCGTGGTTGTTACTTTCGGGAATTACTATGAGGGCCTTGATATTAACGCTACTTTCTCGGAGGGAGGTCATTACTTTTGGTATTCTACGGAGACCCTCCACGGCACTAAATCATGGCTTTGAGGCTGTTTAAAATAATATAATAATAATAATAATAATAATAACTCTGTCAATCATTATGTTATCCCAGTGTTTTACGTAATTCCTTTATTACGCAAAACGCGTGACACGTACCATGACACGTTACTCATGACACGTATGCCAATGAAAATTTTCCTCATTGTATCTTAAGAAGACTGGTTTGGCCAGCCGAAACTATAGTACACATTTACCCGTATATCTGTAACCGTATGTCTTAAGGTTAAATTCGGACTTTCTAAGGCGAATACCGGTAGCTTCATTAGATGAGCGTAAATGTCTAAGAGAATGTAATAATCTAAAACGACCTGTAAGTCAGAAATTCAGATTGAGTTCTCAGGCGCTAAATTCATCTACATTATCCAGAAACTTATCACTTAGCATATAAGGGCCTGTTTACAGTACATGGAGGGAGGGTGACCCGGGTAGCAGGGTCACCCTCCTAGCCGGGCTACCCTGGGAGGGCCAACTTTTCAGACTTTTCATACATTTCTTTACAAAGCACACTGAAGTGTTTACATGATAGTCAGGGTCACCCGCCTACTACCCGGGTCACCCTGTCTGCTTGCCAGGGTAACCCTCCTAGGCGGAATATCTTTTCTGCATGTAAACGGTCACCCCAGGGTCACCCTCCTAGGCGGGCTATTTCTTTTGACTTAAAATTACCAGTGAAAACAAGCAATAAAATCAGCAAACTCGCCGCTATAGCCTTTCTTCTTACTGCCATGTTTGTTAATATGTCGTGCTTAATAAAGCGTGCCGTTGCAATAAAAAAAAGCCCGCCAAAACAATTTAAGAGCCCGCCAAAAAAAAAGATAGCTCACCTATATGATAGCCCGCCCTAATAGCCCGCCCATGTAAAGGCGGGCTATGTGTTAGCCCGGCTGGGAGGGTGACCCTGGTACCCGGGTCACCCTCCCTCCATGTAAACAGGCCCTAAATGTATTGCTTGAAATAAACCTTGACAGAACATATTTTAACATGACGTTATATTAATTCTGTTGTTCCAAGGTAACGGCAAGACCATATGGGAAGACGTTTTGGCTGCCGTAAAGAGATAAAGTAAAACAAAATGAAACGGTAAAAATACACATCAGTGCATTTCGACTGTAAAAGAAAGCAAATTACAGTAAGAGACCTTTGAAAAGTCGTATGGCTTAAAATGGGGATGATGATGAAAAATATATGATTGTAGCTAGTCAATATAGGATAAAACACCTTCAGCACCAATTTAATATTCATGTCGATCACAAACCCCTTATAAGGGATAAGACGTATAAATATCTTGGTGTTGAAATAGATCAATCATTAACTTGGAGAGATCATGTAGACAAAATTGCTAAGAAAACCTCTCGAGGGATTGGCGTTCTGAGACGTGTAAGGCATCTCATACCTTATCATACATTAATTATGATGTACTACTGCCTTGTACTACCATATTTCGATTATTGTAGTATAGTGTGGGGGAGTTGTGGGAAAGGGATGTGTAACAGACTCCAGACCCTCCAAAACAGAGCTGCCATGGTGATAACCTCCTCTAACTACGATAGACGATCAGTTGAGATACTGGATGAACTTGGGTGGGATAATCTTGAGACACGAAGGACAAGACAATTAGCCATAATAATGTATAAATTGAAAAATCGAAATGTACCTGATCATTTGGCTCAAATTTTTAATAGTACAAACTCTATGTATTCTTACAATCTAAGAAACTCAACACATAATTTATTTGTACCAAGACCGTATACTGAGGCTGGAAAAATAGCTTCCACTATAGAGGGGCGGTTCTCTGGAATAGTCTATCAAATACTATTAAAGGACAGACAAGCCTGAAATCGTTTATATCATATTTGTAATTTAGTATAATTTTAATGACCATATTTATTTAATATTGTACTTTTTTTTATTGCATGATTGTTGCACGGCTCTCTGGAAGAGCATTTTTATGAATGAGATTCCGTGACTAAATAAAGATGATTGATTGATTGATTGATTGGTTGATTGATGCATAATGATGATGATGATGAGGAGGAAGATTAGGTTAATGACAGATATTGGTACAATCACCCCCAACCTACTCCCCCCCCCCCCCACCCCCCCCCCCCCCCCCCCCCCCCCCCCCCCCCCCCCCCCCCCCCCCCGTCATCTTGCAAAAATAATAAGGCACGACGAAGGGCCGAATTTTTTTCAATCTCTTACATTTTTACTCCACCCCACCCCCTATTCATCCTCGTAAATCCCCCCCCCCCCTCCCCCCTTATGATGGAGTCAAGATCCCCCACTGCCGAGCTCAGTTCGTCATGCAGACATTCCTATGATGAACCTTACGTTACGTTAGCTCTTGGATAGGTGAAGGTTATAGCAGATTATACAACGTTTATCCATAAAGCTGACGTTTCAAGCGCTATCCCTTGGTCAGAGCAAATCGGTTCAACTCAGTTGATAACTCCAAATCTTCATGTTTCACTCCCCACGGACTCAGCACCACAGTTTCTTTAGAAACTAACCATTTTAATAGCATGTTTTTTCCTTTCTCATTTTAACCTTCCGTTGTCTATTCATTTTCTCAGATGGAACCGCCAGCAGCGTAAGAAGTTATAGTAGTTTACATGAAGAAATTGTCAATTAAGACACCACGATATTTAAATCGTTTATCAACTTGTAATAGAGTAAGAAATAAAATTGTTTAAAAACGTCACCGTATTGTCATTTGTTGAAAAATCAGTGGATCGTTGAATTGAATACAGTTTTGTTTTACATGTCTGAAACTTTTCAAAGTACATAACATTTCTGCCCTTCCTATGAAGAAAATTTAAACTTTTGGTTCTGTTCGCGAAGAACCCAATAAATTGACGCGGAAAATGTTCATCCAATCACAGCCGGTTTTTGAGACTGCAATACGACTTTATCAGACGTCTCAAGAGCCGGCAATCGTATCAGAGAATCGCGATGCTATAAACTAATTGCAATTTTGAGACGGAGCCCAATACAAAGAATATATTTTCTTCCAACTAGCCCTCAATATAATGCAGCATTGCCGTCTCAAAATCGCAATTAGTTTTGTGTCGCGATTCAACTGTAGATCGGGCAAAAAGAAATCAAAGCTGAAGCTAGCTTGGCCATGGCTGACTGAAAGTGAAATTCTTAAGCCTGGTTTCCATATGATCGTCCGGATCGTCCCGATCGTCCCAGTCGTCTCAAAAAATGTTCAAGCGATCGGGACGATTATATGGAAACACTTCCCGGACGATCGCAAACGATCCGGACGATCGGGACGACCGCAGGCGCCCGCTGTGTAGCCCCATACTCATAGAACCCATCCCGTCATTTTTCGGGGTCATGGCCAGCGGAATGTTTCGCGGGCGGCGTCTTTACATGTGTGTCCGAGTGTTGGGCAGGGCCAATTCGCGGGCGCGTATGACGTCGCAAAACATGCGCGTATGACGTTGCGTAACATCGAAGCGAGGCTTTGTTTTTTGCGCTGCTGCACAGCCGATGTCACGTCAGCTGAACACTCAACACTCTTGTTGAGTTTGGTTAGCCTTGAAGTTTTGCCGAGAAAACCATTTGCAAAGTCGTTTTTCCCGGTATTTATCCGCGGTTTGCTACTCAAGACAGGTTTCACATTTGTCAAACAGTGGTCAAGACCGCATTTGAGGCTGCGTAACTCTGCAAGTCAATCGTTTTTGGAGGAATATAGAGCTAAGTGCTTATTTTTAAACCTGATTTCGTCTAAATTGAAGCTAGTAGATCGTCGAAGCATTTGTTTACAGCTAAACTCTTTAGAGTTTAATTCTTGTGCTTCTGACCTTTTCACCTTAGTTAAGCTTATCATCATTATACTGTTCTATATTGTGTAATTTTGGCTTGCATTTAAGTAATGATCCGCATAAGAAGGAAAGTGCTGAAACGCAATGCACGATGGAATGTCAACTTTTTTCATTGTTACAACTAGCGATCTGATTGGCCTAGACTCGAAAACCGCTGAAAAGTTAAGGGTCAAGGTGCATTTTATCTAATTATTTTAAGGTTTCAAGTAATTTGAGACCCAATCGCACAACATGAAATTTTTAAAAGATATTGTATTTGGGGAACTTCATCAAATAAGCAAAATTATTAGCTATTGTCGTCTGCTATTCTCATTGGTTAAGCACAAACATTTCCCAAAATTTATTTGACGCAAATGGATTTTCTTTATTTTTATACTGAAATATAATTATGAACCATCAGCCCCTCCTCTACTCTTAAAATCAAAGATATTCTATGTGGGAAAGAGCCAATGCGGCAGAACAATGAAGTTTACGGTAGTTCTTATGTGGAGCATTACTTTAAAAAGTTTCAATTTTAAAAAAATTAGGTTATATAAAACGTGCTTAAATTCAGTCGTTTCATGATTTCTTTCATCGAAGACAATCAGCTCGGCCTGGATGCGCTATAAATGGTTCGCCTTTTGCGTTTAAACAGAAACATCACAAGCCAGAGAATCGATTTTATTGCACGCATTAGGGATCCATCAGTCGCCTCGAATATTCACGCGTTTGAGTTAGTTTTCACACTTTGCGGGAGATTAGGCAAATTTCAAAACCACGGGAAAGAATGATTTTGCTGCGTATCTTTCTCGCTGTTTAGGCAATGGCTTTATCGGTGTTTATTATGTTTAATAAATAGACTTACGCCAAAGCAGTTGCTTTTAATTCGACAAAAAAAAACACAAATTATTCTGTGGCTGTCGGTCTGTATGGATATAGGACAGCAGCAGAGATCCCAAAATTGAAATACTTATGTAGCTTTCAATCGGCGTGGAGAACTCGAAATAATCAAGAGATTACTTGGGAATAAAACAGGAAAGTTCCGTATTATTAACTGAGTTGATAAGGTAAATTGGCCACCATAAGAGACGTCTCGATTCGTTCAGTGACAAAAGGCCGCGAAAGCGCTCGAAATATCAGCTTTTGATTATCTTTAAGGTGGCCAAAAAATTTCCAAATAGCCTTCGGCTCGTGTTTCTATAGCTATCATACACAGACGAAAAACTGAATAAATCTCATGTATTCTATATTTTGCTCGAAGGCATGACTTGATTTCAAAACATGACTAATTATAAAATAACGTATTGGTTACGAAAATGGGCGCATTTAATATTTTCTTGAAGAAAAAAAAGGACACGAAAAGATGAGTGCCCTATACAGTAAATCACATTAATTTATTTTGAAAGACGCAGTGTTAAAAAACGACACCATCAGAAAAAAATAGGTCCGCAATGCGTACATGAGTGAGCTTACGATGAAAATTTGCACGGAAATATCTAGAGACGGAATTTGTGATGTCGAAAATGTTACTGTCAAAGATATTAAGCTAAATGAGAAATACACCATAGGCTGTCTGCCTCTGATTTTTCATAAAAAATATTGAACAATATAATGTGGTACTGTCACAGGTATGGAAGCACAACTTAAAAAATGGTTCATTGACTGTATAACTGGTGCAAGTGTTCCAAGTCCAAGAGATGTGATAAAAACACATGTCCACCAAGCACCATTGTGGCTTGCAACTTAACGTCTCAAGAGCTTCTGTATTGGAAAAGTATCTTGGTTTGTCGAGGATGATTTTTTGTTTTGTTGGACTGGAAGATCGTTCGTTAATTTGGTATCGTTTTTGTCACGCTATGTCATGTCACTACAAGGACCGAGTTATCATCATTGTCAGATCATCAAAGTTATCATATAAGCAAATTTCTGAAAAAAAAATGTAAATCATATACAACCCTCAGGACCTTGAGAACCATTTCCAGTAAAGGACTGGTGAATACATATTTTGGGTTTTTGAGAAATGACCACTTAATAGAGGAAGTACTGTAACTGTGAACATGAACAAAATTCTAGATCTACCGCACATGGATTTACACAAGGATGGGTGCCTATTTGAAATAGGTGTTTATTTGAAACAGTGTCTGACAAACAAATGTGGTCGGGTTTCACATGTAAGGAGTGGTAAAATCCCATACTGACAGTAAAGATTGACACCATTTTACTCAAGGCAGGCAATGTTATCTTTTAATCAAAATATATAAATTTAAAGACCAATTTAATAAAACTTTTACGCTTGTAGCTATTGTTTCAGAGGTCTGAAACAATAACTACACTTGTAAATTACAGCTGTAAAAGTTTTATGAAATTGAGCCCTGGTTGGTGCTTATAGCATGTAGCTCTTTGCATACAGTATCAGCATTGCCAACAATAACAGTAAAACATTAACATTTATTCTCAAGTTTTTTTGGAATGTAGGTAGCAGTAACAAGTATACAGTGTAGTTAACTTACATTTTAAACTTAGTAACATCAACGTTTTCAAACAATAACTTTTCAACGTTTTAGTGTAACTGCACTTAACCCAGATTTGTGTCTCTAAAGACATTATTTGTTCTCCGAAGAGAATTCATCGTTTCCCGAAGGAAATATTTTGTTCCCAGAAGGGAATTATATGACCCTGAGACAGGGTTATGGATTGTCAGATGTTGTACATGGAGCAATTCGCAATGCTGGACTGCACAAGTCACTCGGCGGCCATCACAGCTGTCTTTAAAACTACATCTCGGTGATTTAGGGAACCTTTTGTTGGCGAAGATTTTGTCTACACCTTCAAAACATCTGAAAAACTCTTCACGTGAAAACAATAGACACATTGCTTGAATGCTGTGTCTGATTACTGGTGCAATATAACACGAAAACATCGTAAATTTCGAGTCTCTTACCTCTCTTTCTCCAACGGCGAAAAAACGTGGTTGCTTCCACGTTCCGTGTTTTTGATATCGAAAATACGTCGTTCGTTATCCGGGATGATCCGGGATCAGTTCGCAGCACTTCGTGTTCAACCTCGCTTATATTTGCGTGTTCGTGCTCTCATCGTTCGTACGGAAATAAACAATATCTCTTCGAGACCAGGCGCCGTGATACCGAAGACAACCCGAAGATTGGACTACCACGGACTTACGGACACTTCCCATGACATAGAGTGAGATTACACTTCATGTAAGCTCACTCAAAAATGATAATTGAATTTCAATTTGTAATTTGTATATGCATAATTTAAAGTTTGGTTTAACTAATGTTTTAAATAATTAAATAAAAGTCAACGTGTTGTCACGAATACACGCGGCTGATGTCAAGAGGGAACACTCCACAACAAAGTAAACACATTGCTTCCATGAGAAGTTAGCTTATTTTTTTCTAGGGAAAGCTAGCGTTTGCGGTGCCGTTTCTTCGTGCCTCACTTTAAAGGTAAGGTCTTTGTTTTCTTGGGACTTTTTATTTGAATTCACTAAAAGGTGAATCACGCTACCAAGCCGGTCCAATTTGGCACTGCACGGGTAAATATGCCTTACTGAGGACAGTCTCTGGCATACCTCGAAGATTCGTGGCAAAGGGCTTTTAAACAGAAAGTTAATATCATAGAGTAAACGGTACTTAAAGTGGAAGTTTTCTGCATCTTCTCAAGCACGTTTTGGCTTTGCCTAAATTCGCTAAAAATCACTTGTCGCAAAAATTAAAGATCTGCTCCAACGATTTTGCTGAAACTTGGTAAGGGTATATATTAAGTCAATGTAAGCTGATTCCAGAAATTTAACACAAATATAACAGCAAAATGTTTCACTGGAGAGATTTTTTTCAAAAAGTGTGGTTCATTAAGCTCGATTATCACTAAAAATATTTGTTCCCAGTTAAATCGAATTCTATCATTTTATTGCTAAATAATAGCAGTAAGTTTTCGCAAAGTTTTATAAGCATCGCTTTACCCGTTTAGAGCCGAAAAAGTTATGACCCAAAGTTTTTCATAGACGAGTGCGCGTGAAATAACAACGGAGCCATCTTAAGGTATGATCAATTTTAATGGGTAATAGGCCTATTTTGATTTCATGACTAAAATTTTTACTTGGTCCGAGGTTTAGGGGAATAAAACAAAAAAAAAAAACATTGAAGTTCAGAGATGAATAACTAATTTATTTTGTTTATTCCCCTAAGCCTAGGAGTCTAGTTCAAGTTAGAATTTTAATATATCGAAATTAGCCTATTCATAGTGTTTTGCATGTGATTTGATGCGGGACCTTGATGAGTATCGATAAGAACCGGGAATTTGCCTTAGGTCTATGTCTTTACCTTGAAATCATATGTATGTCCAAATACGTTACCTCTAAATGTACTGTGCAGACGGTCGTGTAATACTGTTTTTGAGAATTGCTAAAATTGAAAAATAGCCCGATCGTCAATCTTAATTCTTGTACTTCCGACCTTTCACCTTAGTTAAGTTTCACCTTAGTTAACCCTTTTCCGACGTGTGGGGTCATTTTCGTCCCATATGGAACGATGCAGATAATTCCTTTCTCAACCCTTGGTATTCCGTTTAAACCAAACAAATGGTCAACAACGAATTTAGGAAGGATAGATCTTTCCACAGATACCTCATTTTGGAAAATCTGACCAATCCTGACAGAGTTACACACACAAAACCTACTCACATTTTGGGCAAAAATTCACTTTAATTTCGCTATTTGCATACCACTGATTCCAGATTAAATTTTCCATTTTCCTGGAAAGTAAGCCAGCCACAATTCCAATGGAAAGAAAGGCGATAAAGTGGCAACAAAGCACGATATTGAAAAGAAAGAAAAAGGAAAGAAAGATCGAAATAGTTTCGCAAAAAAAAAAAAATGAAGCTTAATTACATCAAATAAGCAGGAAAATAAGCCTTTTTTGTTGCAAAACTCATTTCTAGCCATTTTCTTTCTAACTGGTAGAAAACTGGTCCAAAAAGGAGGATTGGGTTAAAAATGCGGTTTTTTCGCTACTAAAATGCCGTCCTTAAAGGGTTAAGTTTGTTCAGTGAGCGACGCTGTTAGGCTCAGCCTATCTATATATATATTACGGCGCAAAATTGAAAGAATAAGCAGATAGCACGCAACGATTAACATCCGTCATTTTGTTTGCGAATCTCGCGCCAAAGTTCTGTTATCGGGCCCAGGAATTTTGCTGACGACCGTGAGCTCCCACTCTTTGGGACGATCGAGGCGATCGTCTCAAAAAATTTTTTGAAACGACTGGGACGATCCGGACGATCATATGGAAACCAGGCTTAATTAGTAGTCGTGAGCTGACGTGCACGACGTTTTATACGCGTTATCAGATTTTTTTTGAGAAAAAAGTTTCGAAAACACGGATTTTTAACGCTATGAACTGCTCATTGAAACAAAACTTGAATAATACAACAGAACATCTTTTTGAAGGGTTTCAAAGTTACAAACGTCGAAAACATGAGTAAATAACGCAAACTTGCCGCGGAGTATTTTGCTCAAAACGTTGTTTTATTTACCAAACTTACAAAGTTACAATATACAGCTGTAATCGACATTTTTGGCCTTCCTTTGAAGGAAGTTTAAATTTTTGTCTTGTACGTGAGCAACGGTGACGGGAATTGTGCATGTGTTTATTCAAATTTGACATGTTAAATCAATTGGTCTGCGTTTGTTTCCGATCTTTGTATTAATAATTGAATATTGTATTTGTTTGAGAGAAGTATATCCATACCAAGGTCATGGAATAACTTGAATCTAGCCCGTTTCGACCTCCGAGTCGAAACACCAGGGGCCAGTTGCATAAAACTTAACGCCAAACGTAACAGCTAACGTCGGGCGTTCAGCCCAGTCAAAGTTACTATTTTAACGTCAGACGTTAGCATTTAAGTCCGACGATATTAAAGTTTTATGCAACTGGCCCCAGCTGATTAAACAAACTCGTTTTATAACTAGAAATACGTGTCTCGCAGAACCTCGCGAAGCTCGGGGAAGGATGCACTGCAAAATTTTAGCAATGTGGGAGAGAGAGAGATGGAATTTGTGATTTGACTGAAGAGGTTGAGTTTCATGCCAGCAATGGCCCCGAAATTTAAAGTTGAGACATTTTCGTTCCTAGTCGCTTCCATTTAACTTCTACTTAGTACCCTGTATTCGTAAAATAAAATAAATGGGAGCTGGTACTGGTCAGTTTTGGGTTTTGAGCTGTGGGTTGCTGTAACTGCTATGGGACTGGGTATCAAAAGGTCCACAGGCCCTTCCCTCCCCCCTGAATGGTTGAGATCGCAGGAGTTTACTGTTGCTGAAGAGTGATGTTGCACAAAAAATAACAACTCAATGGTGGTGCAGTTGTAGTAAAAATAATAATTTAATCTTACTGAAAAACAGCAGTGAGACTACAGTAACATAGAATAGTAAAACATTCTAACATATCATAGATAATAGTAATTAAAATGTAGCATTGTCATACAATGTCATGTCTTGTAAGCTTTAATCAAAGTTCCTTAGTGACCTTAGTGAGAATTTCAATATTAAACATCAATTTACAGTATGTACTTAGAGAATAGTTTCCAGTGTTCGAGTACTAATATATTATATTGGAAAAAATATCCTCTTATCATCTGCCTGTCAGTTGTTTAGCTACTTAAAATCTTGTTTTTTGAAGCTTAAGCTTACTCGCCTTTAAATGTAGGTTGTTTGAATTGAAGAACATTGGAGAGCGGATTAAAGTGCGGTGATTTGAGCTAGATTTCTTAATCGTTCTTCTTATCTGAGCCTTTCCTGTAATCCGTGTTTGTTTTTCCCTACCGTATGAAAGATATTCGTCACGAGTATTTAGCTGATCGTGTAATCTTGCCGCCTCTCGTTGCGTCTATAAACAGAATCTTTTTGTCCAACACTTCCAGTCGATGTCGCCTCTCCTGATCGGTTTCGTTCAGAATTCTAATGGCAGCATTTTCTCAAAGCGTTTGAACGTACTCAAACGGTGTGCCTAGGCTGTTCGAAGTCTTTGTAATCGATGGTCTCGTTGTTTCTTCGTTGCTCGATCGCGCTGAATTTCAAGTCGCCGTTCTCGCTCCAGCGGAGTTTCGGTGGTTAATTGTCTCGGGCAAGGATTTCCAGCCACTTGTTGAATCCAGCGTTGTTGTTCTTTCTGATTTGCATCAGAAATTGGTCGTGTTTCAACGACGATGAGTAAGGGTAAACCCGTCGGCCCGGCCGCCATGAATAAACACGGATAAACATGAGAGTGCGCCATTGTCAGCGGTCGCGATTTTTGTTGCCAGGCAACTGCCGGACACCATCAAGTATATAAATATATATATATATAAATATATTTTTCGCTCGGATTCGCGCGGCTTCGCTGCGCTCGGGCCTTCGGCCCTCGCTTCGCGAGGAATAATATGATTGAAAAGTTTTGCTAGTTTTTTCCTTCTCGTTTATAATCATCACCGGCAAGTGAACATAATTTTAAAAGCATTCATGCTTACATGTTTTTTCTTTAATAAATTAAAGGCAAAGTAAAAGTTCCTGTTTTTGTTTTTTTTCCATCACCGATGTTCCTCAATTGTACCAAATTAAAACAGTCTTGAATATAATTTCTTTTAAAAATAAGCAAGACTAGCTGTTTCAATTTGATAAATGTTTGAAACCTCCTGAAATTTGGTCCACGCAATTTAAGAAAGCAAACACAAAAAGCTAGTTTAAATATTTGTGTTTTGTATTTTCTTCCGTTATTGAAAAGTTTTAATTGTTAGTTTAGTCTTCTCGCATTTTGTCATCAGCAAAAAGATAATTAAGCTAAACTGATGCTGTCGCATCTGTTTTTGTTTTCTTGTTTCGTTCATCGATACTCATCTCAATTGAGGCAAATTGAAGCAGCCTTGAACAGAATTGCTTATTTTTAAAATTTGCAAATTTCTCTTTAAAAATAAACATTTGTTTTGTTTTAAACAATATCCTCCCGTTTGTTTACGAAATCCAAAATTAGTTAAGCACCCTTCTTGAATTTTGACAGAGGAAGTCAATATTAGAAAAATGCTATCTAGCATATTATATGTTATTTTTAACTCTTTGCCTTAAAAAAGAAACGTATTAATTTTCCCCTCTGAGCAAACACCGTTTGCTACAGTTTAAGCAAAAGACACTTGCTCGATATTGTTTGAACAATCTATGAAAATGAAGTAAACATAATAAAGCAGGTGTTTTCTTAAAGTCGTATTGCACGAGAAAACTCAGTTGGTGCGTCAAATCTCTTATTGTATGTTTCAAACTCAGCTAGGCTACAAGCGCAGATATTTGGGTATGTATCCGTTAGAATTGTTGAAGATTTCGTTAAGATTTCTTCAGGATTGATTAACATGAAAGGGTTTTTTGATAATTATTTGTTGGTTAAAACAACAATTTTAATTAATATGCGTCTCTCCATTTAAACGACTTTTTTGATAAAATAACGTGCTACCAAAAATTATCTTTTTATCTCCTAAGGAAACAGTAGGATAATATCGAAATATCCATGCACGAATTCATGTAATAGCTTACGTTGATATCGCTTACGCGCTTTGCGTTATACATGCATACAACAGTAACTTGCAGACTGGAAGACCGTAAAGGTGCGCCTGTACAAAACGTTCGTAAATGCCACTATTCCAACACTGCCTTTACTGTGTGGCACTTTTGTGGAGCCTGTAACACGCAAAAGCCAAAGTAACTGTTTAAATAAACATGTTGTTCATGTTTTTCTTAATGAAAGGTCGAGCGCGCTTTTGATGATCCAGTATTGCATAGGCCTGACCTATATTAAGTAATGCAATTGAAAGATAGAAGGATTCCAGATATGTTTATTATAGTTTACAAGTGCTAAGTTCTTTAGTTTAATTCTGCCGCGTTCGGGTGTGTATAGGTTAAGAAAGATGTCCATCCATAAGGTTACAACAACAACTCAAGGTTTACATTCATTTAGATGTTTTGGAATAATATAACTGACAACGCTAGATCTTTGATCACTTTAAAACATAGCATTTTTTAAAACTTGTACTTTTTAACATGTTCTTCTTTTGTTTAGTTATTTATTAGTTTATTTCTCAAGTAGTTTAAGGCCTGGGGCAAAGGCTTGAATCAGGAAAAACAGTTTATTCGTGATAACTTTGACACAGGGCATGGAAATGACTCGAAATTTCGCACATGGAATGGTCTTATCGTCCTTAACATTTTTAAGTATAATAAGCTTTCCCATAAGTCACGTGACATATCACGTGGCCATTTTTCTTAAAATAGCAAATATTTGACGAATTGCCGACGGGTTTAAGAGAAAACATTAAATAAAAACGCTTTTCTGATGCAGATTAAATATTTCCAGCCTTTCACGTTTGGAATGATCGTCCATTTTTCTCCAAAAAAATTTTGTGAGGACAAAAGTCATTTTTAAGTCCAAAATTCAACCTTTGATTTTCTATAACTGTAATTTTAAAACTCGAGGACAATCATTCCAAACGTAGAAGGTTAGATATGTTAAACCCCCATCGGAAAAGCTAGCATATCGACGATTTGCTTAATTTTTTAATTTTGATCACGTGACTTGTCACATGACCAATCTTATGCGTTAAGGCAGAAGAAGACGTCAAGATTTACATTCAGGGAAGATTTCAACCTGGTTTAGGCAATCTAGCCGAAGATATTAAGTGTCAACCACATTTTCGGAACAGACTTTAAACCCAGGCCTTAAACTGCTTGAGTTATTGTACCTTTTTTTTTTCTGTTGTAAGAAAGGAGATACTAGCATGCATCTAGTATGCTATCTATTTAAATTCGAAATCAAATGAAGTCTGTATGTATGAAGGGGATGTAAGGGTGCGTTTGATTAACCATAACGCATATGGTATAAAATTAGTCAAAAAATATATGAAGGCATTCTGTAGCTACTGAAATAAAACCAAATATGATCTATCGTTACGTCATAAGCAAGCTTTGGCAGATTTCGCTAACAAATTCTTCGATTTCGATTCTAGAACACGGTCAATGAGAGGTGTTCCAAAAAATGCAAAAAAGGGTTTCAGTAGAACAGACGTTCGCCGCAGTATTTTTGCATCGACCTGAACTGGCCAGTTCAAGTGTCCATTTGAGTTTTTGCCAGTCATTCTAAAGTGGAATTGAAATAATTGTATGTTCGTGATCTTTTCATCTGTAGAATTGTCACCAAACGAACCCATTGGAACACAACATGAGACTGCAAGTGATTTTGATGCTGGTTTGCTTTGCCTTGGCCTCTTTGGTTGTGTTTGGTAAGTGTATTGACATGTTAAACCTGTTCTGTCCGAGATCAAGAAAGAGGGGTATAGAATGGTAAATTCGAGACTTTGCGAGACTGCGACACCCTTGTTTAAAAATTCGAGACCGAGACTTTAGCGTTTCTATCAAATCCGAGCCCGAGACTTTACCTCTAAAAAATCCGAGCCCGAAACTCCAATTGCTGGAAAATGTCGGGCCGATAGTACTAAAACAGCTGAAAACGTGACTAAAAACTCCAACGGAAGCTGAGATTTACGAGAAAAATTTACGAGACACCGAGATCCAAATTATCAAAATTCGAGACTTCGAAAATTATAGCGAGCCCGAGATTCCGAGACTCCAATTTCAAATGCCGAGAATTCGAGACTCGGTGAATATTTTCTTTCTATTTTTTCTTTCTTCGAGGAATTTCAAAAGTTAAAGATTTAATGAAAGAACCTTGCAATTTTCTCTGCCTTGAAGATTTTATTGATTTATATAAATTGCAAATAAATTAAAACCCTTGAAATTTTATAGAATTATGTCTGCCCTTAAACATCATTATAACAAAAATTTTCCAAATGACGCTAGAACAGTGTCGGTTAAATCAGACTCATTCCTTGACTTATTTCTTAAAAGCACTAAAGGTAATAAGGTAGTTTACAAGAAACTTGTCTCTCTTAAAAGTTATGCACCCGAGAAAAGCCAACTAAAATGGAATACCGCCGTTTCCCAGGAAGGTTGTACTGCTGATTGGAAAACAGCTTACACCTTGGCATTCAGGGGCACTAAAGTGCGACCCTCATTAACTTTCAGTACAGATTTCTGCACAGAATTCTTCCCACTAACTTGTTTCTAACAAAAATTGGCATCAAACAAGACTCGCAATGCTCTTTTTGCAGCAACGCTCCTGAAAATCTTAGCCACCTTTTTTGGTATTGTCCAAAGGTTAATATGTTTTGGAAGGTTCTGACTAGTAAACTTCTTGACTGTGAGCTCATACGTCAAGACTATTTGAAAGATATCGGAGTGATTTTGGGCCTAAAGCCGGATATATCAAAGTTTGCTCTTGTCGCGAAAATGATTCCATTATTCACACTTTTTCAAATTGTCACTGGTCTAAAGAGTTTTTCTTGGAAGTTATTAAGTGGTTTAACAAAGAAAATGGCACCTCTTTCTCCTTATCCCCAACGGAAATTCTCTTCGGCACGAGCTCCACCTCCAAGACTGACCTGATTACCAATAACTTAAACTGTACTCTCCTCTTTGCTAAATATTACCTCTATACCCAAAAACTAGCACAGAAAAACCTATCTTTAGAGGAATTTGTAGTTAAATTAGACTGTAGATTTCATCTAGAAAAATCCCCTCTGTAAAATAAAACATAAGTATTATATAATTTAAAATATATTGTTAACTACTATATAGAGTTACTAAATGATTAGTGCAGCTTCAGACTATAAACAAAAATTGAAATCGCCAATGCCAACCCAGTCTCGGAATGTCTAGTGTAGTGTATTGTTGTAACATCTTGTCATGTATTCCTTTGTATTGTAACCTTTTAAATCTGCTTGTTACGTAAATGTTTTGTATAAATAAATAAAATAAATAAATAAATAAATAAAAAAAAATAAAAATAAAAAAGTTTGCTCTTCAACTGAATTTTTGTTTTCTACTTGCCAGATATTACATATGGTGCTGCAAAAACAGTAATAAGGTCCCTCAGTTAAACATGTTTTTGGCGGTCCTCAAGTCCCAATTTCAAATTGAATCCTATAAACAAGCCCCTAATTCGAAGAAGTGGGATCCTCTAGTGCCGCTCTTTAACAATGATTGTTAGTTTTTCTGACAAGCTGTTAACAAATTAGTATACGTTCCCCATTGAGCTCCTTGCTTTTGAGAGGCTGTTGTTTTACAACATTAAACTGTTTTCTTCTAATTTCGTTCTTGGCACTGCTCGCTACTGATTTTTTTCCCATTTTTTAAAAGAGAATTGTATACTGCAAAAACCACTTATCTGTCAGTTATTACTTTACTAATATTTCCTTAACTGTACTTGTTGATAAGCATTCTGTAATGCATTCTGTAATTGTTGCTTTCTGTAATGGTTTTGTGTTTTTTTTTTAATGTAGGCCTGCCTTGTACCTTGTATTTTGTTTGTGATTATCAATAAAGGTTTAAAAATATATATATATATATTTTCCGAGTCGCATCTTTTCCGATAGACCATTCTATACCCCTAGAAAGCGTTTGCTGAAAGGTCCAAAACATCGGCTTTACTTCTGATTTGAAAATTGTTTTAATATTTTTTGTACAAAATGAGTTGCCTCCTGTTTATGGCATTTTAGGGTTAAATTTTAAAAGTCTTCTGATTCAACTCTTGCGATGTTTTTCAGCGATTTTTTCAGCTGTCCTGTCGCCTGTTCAAGGATGGCTGCACCAGCGCGCGCTGGCGACGCGTCAAATCACGGTGTAGCCGCGGCTTTACCGTCACCGCCAAATCCTACTTTTTGTTCCATCAACCGTCTTTAAATAAACTCTTAAATAGAAAAAACGAATTTTATTCCTGATTTATATAATTTTTATTTCCATCTCCAGCTGAGGAAACTGATTTTGGAGATCAAGAATTCAGTGATAATAACAAAGGCAAGTTGTTTACTTCTCGCAGGGTCTTCAACAGTGATGGTTGTCTAGTAGTGTTTAGTTTATAATATCAAAGAACCTTAACCATGACTCAGTCGTTCTCCTGTCTCACCAGGCCCTCTATCTTTACGTAATATGGCAGAAGAACCCACGCGCGTGCCCATAGGATACACGCGTGTGTCATTCTCTCAGCTCACCCAGCCCTCAAGCCCTCTATCTTTACACGTGGTATGGCAGAAGACACACGCGCGTGCCCATAGGATATACACGCGTGTGTCATTCTCCTAGCTCACCCAACCCTCAAGTCCTCTATCTTAACGAGGTATATCAGAAGACAACGCGAGTGCCCATGGGATACACGCAGCTCACTTATAACCCTCAAGCCCTCTTTTACATGGGATGGTAGAAGACACGCGCGTGTGCCCATAGAAATTGTAGAGCCGGTCCCTTTAGCCATGGGCAAAAAAAAAAACAATTGTTGATGAAGGTTCGCTGATTCGCATTACTAGAAAGCTATAAAATATAAGTCGCCTTGGTATGTTTCTTTTAAAATGGTATATTTAAGGGGTAAAATTGAGCCACGCTCGGATTGGTTTCTTTTAAGGGTTCAATTCATATTTTCCGATTTTTGAAAATACCTGCATGCCCCTTGTCGACAGGGGACACCTCCCAGAGATCGTATTCTACGAATTGATGTATCAACTAAACTTCTAGGTAGTACTCCAGCAAATAACACAGTGTAGCTAAACCACTGGTGAACGACTAAATACCAGGTAGTGAATCTTCTCAGTCAAAAGATTTAACTTGAGCGTTTGTAAAATATCGCTAAAACTGGGGCTTTAATAGTGGACCAGGAATCACTATGAAGTGTTACATAAAGCACCCAGTGGCTTCAAAGGACATAAGTGTGTGGGCCACAATTTGTATTCGAAGTTAACTTTTAAACGAGCAACGGATTTATCTTCTTTAACTTTTATTTGTTTTTATCAATAATTTTCCAGTGGAAAGGTCAGCAAACCCTCACCCTCGCTGGGGTAGGGGTAAGTAAGACGGATATTTTTTGTTCAATTCATTTCTTTCTACTTGAGAAAGACTCGCTATTTAAATGGGGTAAGTATTGAACCCACAACCCACGATCAGATTTTTACAGTCGAAACTCCCGTAAGCTACCGCCAAAGGCCGGGTCTCTTACGGGCGGGTGGTCGCTACGGGAGCGCAGACTGTAAGGAGTTTTAACTTTGAATGACATGAAGCTGTTAGTAATTTCAATGTACAAAGCACTATCATCGAAAACTGTTTCATCGTATACAAGTTTTGATGCAAGGGACAAAATTTTCGTTGTATTGGGAGGGGGGGACTTAATGAAGCGTGTTTACGGTACGTTACTTTCATTGGTAACAACTGTTTTCTTTTTCTAGCTATTCTGCTAACTGGTTTTATTTATCGTTCCGATGTTTTTCGTTCTTTCTTACTAGAGCTCAGTATTAAGAATATTTCACTCAGAAGTGACTATCTAGCAAATCAATAAGAATTTTCCCTTCTTCTCACACTTGCATTGCGACAATTGTGAGTCTCTCATCAGACCGCATAAAATATTTTGTATCGACATATTCTGTTATTTTAGGGCGGAAAAAGACAGGCAGGTCCCTCTGGCCATGGGCAAAAAAATCAACTCTTGATGAAGGTATGCGCATTCGCATTTCTTGAAATCTCTGTTAAGGGACCACCATTGTCGCAGGCAATGGTGCGTCTCTTTCATCAGACTGATTACATCTTTTTGTGTGTGTGTGTTACATCTCTTATTTTTAGGGAAGAAAATGCAGAGCCGGTCCCTTTGGCCATGGGCGAAAAAGGCAACTGTTGATGAAGGTTCGCTGATTCGCATTACTAGAAAACTAAAATATAAGTCGCCTCTCTCACGCGCTTCCTCGTAACTCCTATCTTGCGCGCCTTACCACATGGTATGCTATTTTTGTGGTAGTTTTATTTTGTGAATTTCGCGAGGTCGAATAACAAACAAACATGCTTTTTAGCGAAGAGTTTCAAAGAAATTTCAAGCCTGACTACTGATTCCGCAGTTTACATATATGATTTTCATATTTTCATATATTTATATTCATAAAAAACAGCGAAGAGTTTCTAAGAAATTTCAAAGCAAACTGATTTATGCCAACAGCCAACAAAATATATCAAACAAACACGCTTTGTAACGAAGAGTTTCTAAGAAATTTCGAGCCTGACTACTGATTCCCAGCCAACAGGAAAAAAAACACATACACACACATACTTTGCAGCGAAGAGTTTCTACGAAATTTAAAACCTGACTGTTTAATTGCCAGTGAGCAAAAAAAAAACTAACACACTTTGCAACGAAAAGTATCTAAAAAACCCCGATTTCCCAGTCAGTAAAAATCCATTCAAAGACACTATGCAGCGAAGAAAATTTTGAGATCAGACTACTGACAATTCTATCTTTTTTTGTCAAACTACTTTCGCTATCCCGATGCCATATATGGATTGTAAACAGATCAACCATCAGTGACAAAGCGGTGGCCATGGGAAAAGAAAACTGCAAAAGCTTCTGATAACGGTATGTACCAGCACTTTCCCGCCAAAAGTACTTGAATATGCGCCACAAGTGATTACACTTTTATGTAATTTTTTTAAACTTTGACCACCACTAATCACGTGTTTACGTTGATACGAAATGGTTATAGATGAGTTCAATTGTCTGTCTGTCTGTCTGTCTGTCTACCTTTCCGTCTGTCTACCTGTCTGCCTATTTGACTTTCTACTTTCAGTAGTTAGCTTGGCTGTCTGTTTATCTGACTGTACATGTCAGTCTGTCTATTTGTCTTTCTGCCTCAGCCGGCTTGATGAACTCTTGATGAAGGTATGCGCATTCGCATTTCTTGAAATCTCTGTTAAGGGACCACCATTGTCGCAGGCAATGGTGTGTCTCTTTCATCAGACTGATTACATTTTTTTTTGTGTGTGTGTTACATCTCTTATTTTTAGGGAAGAAAATGCAGAGCCGGTCCCTTTGGCCATGGGCGAAAAAGGCAACTGTTGATGAAGGTTCGCTGATTCGCATTACTAGAAAACTAAAATATAAGTCGCCTCTCTCACGCGCTTCCTCGTAACTCCTATCTTGCGCGCCTTACCACATGGTATGCTATTTTTGTGGTAGTTTTATTTTGTGAATTTCGCGGGGTCGAATAACAAACAAACATGCTTTTTAGCGAAGAGTTTCAAAGAAATTTCAAGCCTGACTACTGATTCCGCAGTTTACATATATGATTTTCATATTTTCATATATTTATATTCATAAAAAACAGCGAAGAGTTTCTAAGAAATTTCAAAGCAAACTGATTTATGCCAACAGCCAACAAAATAATATCAAACAAACACGCTTTGTAACGAAGAGTTTCTAAGAAATTTTCGAGCCTGACTATTGATTCCCAGCCAACAGGAAAAAAAACACATACACACACATACTTTGCAGCGAAGAGTTATTACGAAAGTAAAACCTGACTGTTTTATTGCCAGTGAGCAAAAAAAAAAACTAACACACTTTGCAACGAAAAGTATCTAAAAAACCCCGATTTCCCAGTCAGTAAAAATCCATTCAAAGACACTATGCAGCGAAGAAAATTTTGAGATCAGACTACTGACAATTCTATCTTTTTTTGTCAAACTACTTTCGCTATCCCGATGCCATATATGGATTGTAAACAGATCAACCATCAGTGACAAAGCGGTGGCCATGGGAAAAGAAAACTGCAAAAGCTTCTGATAACGGTATGTACCAGCACTTTCCCGCCAAAAGTACTTGAATATGCGCCACAAGTGATTACACTTTTATAATTTTTTTAATCACCACTAATCACGTGATTACGTTGATTCGAAATGGTTGTAGATGAGTTCAATTGTCTGTCTGTCTGTCTGTCTGTCTGTCTGTCTACCTTTCCGTCTGTCTACCTGTCTGCCTATTTGACTTTCTACTTTCAGTAGTTAGCTTGGCTGTCTGTTTATCTGACTGTACATGTCAGTCTGTCTATTTGTCTTTCTGCCTCAGCCGGCTTGATGAACTCTTGATGAAGGAATGCGCATTCGCATTTCTTGAAATCTCTGTTAAGGGACCACCATTGTCGCAGGCAATGGTGCGTCTCTTTCATCAGACTGATTACATCTTTTTGTGTGTGTGTGTTACATCTCTTATTTTTAGGGAAGAAAATGCAGAGCCGGTCCCTTTGGCCATGGGCGAAAAAGGCAACTGTTGATGAAGGTTCGCTGATTCGCATTACTAGAAAACTAAAATATAAGTCGCCTCTCTCACGCGCTTCCTCGTAACTCCTATCTTGCGCGCCTTACCACATGGTATGCTATTTTTGTGGTAGTTTTATTTTGTGAATTTCGCGGGGTCGAATAACAAACAAACATGCTTTTTAGCGAAGAGTTTCATAGAAATTTCAAGCCTGACTACTGATTCCGCAGTTTACATATATGATTTTCATATTTTCATATATTTATATTCATAAAAAACAGCGAAGAGTTTCTAAGAAATTTCACAGCAAACTGATTTATGCCAACAGCCAACAAAATAATATCAAACAAACACGCTTTGTAACGAAGAGTTTCTAAGAAATTTTCGAGCCTGACTACTGATTCCCAGCCAACAGGAAAAAAAACACATACACACACATACTTTGCAGCGAAGAGTTTCTACGAAATTTAAAACCTGACTGTTTAATTGCCAGTGAGCAAAAAAAAAACTAACACACTTTGCAACGAAAAGTATCTAAAAAACCCCGATTTCCCAGTCAGTAAAAATCCATTCAAAGACACTATGCAGCGAAGAAAATTTTGAGATCAGACTACTGACAATTCTATCTTTTTTTGTCAAACTACTTTCGCTATCCCGATGCCATATATGGATTGTAAACAGATCAACCATCAAGACAATGTTCCGGCCTTAAAATAAACGAATCAAAATCGGAATTGTTATGGCTTGGTTCATGGCGCCATAGAAAAGATAAAATTCTAAATCTACAAATTAGTGAGGAGCCTGTCTACGCGCTTGGTGTTCATTTTGCGTACGAACGTGACACAGTTCTACAGCGGAACTTCTGGGATAAGTTAACTTCCTTAAAAAAACTATAAACATATGGTCTCAAAGAGACATCTCTGTTTACGGCAAAATAAATCTAGTGAAATCCCTTGCGCTCTCCAAACTGGTATTTATCTGCAGTGTAATGAAAACTCCAAAACGTTTTGTTGATGAAGCAAACAAAATAGTCTTAGATTTCATTTGGAGCCACAAACCACCCAAGATAAAATACACACTACACTTATCAAAACAAGGCAAGAGGGAGGCTTAGAGATGAAAGACTTTGCTTTATTTAATAAGGCTTTAAAGTTAAATTGGGTTAAGCGACTTTGCTCAAATTCAGACGCTCCGTGGCAGTACATCCCGAAATCCCTCCTTGTGAATGTTGGGGGCCCAGAGCTTTTCAAGTGTAACTATGACATCAGTCACCTTAATCTGAACAAATGCCTTCCAGCGTTTTATCATGAAATAATCACATTCTGGCAAGACGTAATAGCTTCCAACCCAAAAAGTAAAAATGATGTTCTTGAACAGATAGTTTGGAATAATAAGTTTATTAAGTCTGATAAAAAATCTATGTACTTTCAGCACTGGCGCTGTGCAGGAATTCTCAAAATTAACGACCTCTTTGATACACAGCAAAACTGCTTTCTGTCCTTCGACTCTTTTCGTAATAAATTTAACGTAAGATGCAATTTCTTACAGTACTTTAGCCTTGTTAACGCCATCCCTCAAAATTGGAAAAAACTCCTTCATTGCTCTCTCGAACAAAGCTTAACACCGCAAATATTAATAGAGGAAATGACTTGCAAAAAAATTTATACTAAGCTGCTGTCTCTTCGATCAATGCCTCCGCCGACTTGTGAGAAAAGACTCTTAAATTTCGGCTACCAGAAGGATGATTTGAGAAAATTATATCTATTGCCTTTTGAAGTAACAAAAGAAGTAAAGCTATCAATGTTCCAGTACAAAATTATTCACAATATTCTGTGCACTAAGAGCTTATTATTTAAAATGAAAAAAGAAGACTCCCCACACTGCCCCTTTTGTCCAGCAGATCACACCATCATTCATCTTTTCACTGAGTGCACACAAGCCACCTTGTTCTGGAAGGAGTTTCTGGATTGGGCTTCACGCATGGTGAACTCAAAATTATCGCTTTCAACAAAAGAAATTATGTTTGGCATTATTAATAATGATTCTAAATTCTGTTTAGCCCTCAATCATTTAGTCATTATAGGAAAGTATTTTCTTTACGTAAAAGCTCTTAACGGTAAATTTTACATCTTTAATGAATTTGTTTTCCTAGCTCGTGATAAAATTTGTCTAGAAAAATTTATTTCTTGTATGACTGGTCGCGAAAATGATTTCAGAACAAAATGGTCTGTTTTCTCGTCTCTTTTAAATATGATATAAAATTCTGTTTACTTGACTGATTGCGCTCCCATTTAATTTTAGTTACCACTAATGTTTTTACTGTGTTAGGTTTCTTTTTTGTCAGCTTCAAGTCGTAGTTTCCGTTTTGTTTTTTATTGTCTTTTGTGAATGTTAACTGTATGTGTGTATGTTCAAAAAAAAATAGTGAAAGTATTATACTTGCAAGTTGTATAAGTATCGCATTGTAAGTAGTGTAAGCATCGTTTTTGTAAATATTGTACTGTTAAGTAAGTGATGAAAATAAAAAAATAAAAAAAAAATCAGTGACAAAGCGGTGGCCATGGGAAAAGAAAACTGCAAAAGCTTCTGATAACGGTATGTACCAGCACTTTCCCGCCAAAAGTACTTGAATATGCGCCACAAGTGATTACACTTTTATAATTTTTTTAATCACCACTAATCACGTGATTACGTTGATACGAAATGGTTGTAGATGAGTTCAATTGTCTGTCTGTCTGTCTACCTTTCCGTCTGTCTACCTTTCCGTCTGTCTACCTGTCTGCCTATTTGACTTTCTACTTTCAGTAGTTAGCTTGACTGTCTGTTTATCCGACTGTCTGTCTGTCTATTTGTCTTTCTGCCTCAGTCGGCTTGGTTATCTGCCTGTATGTCTGTCTGTCTGTCCTTATGTCTGTTTTTCTGTCTGACTATATGTTGGTACAGTGTTACTCAGCTATTGGGTAGCCCAAAATGTATTTATCACTGAAAACAATCATTTTTTTTGTTATATTTCAAAGGCGAAGTATCAATGATGATACAATGAAGTTCGCATTACAAAAGGTATGAAGGCGAAATTAAGTGGAATTAAATTATTTGTATATACAGGGAACCACTTTTTTACGAAAGCCATCGCGTCTGGAGGTAAATACTACAGAAACTATACCGTAAATTTACGCATGACAGTTAAATCAAATTACGCGAAAAATTTCTCCCCTACATAACTAATTGACCATTGCCGGGCAGCTCTCTTGTTCCCAAGCTTTGATCTTTGTTTGAGCGCGCTGCACTGCGGAGTTGTGAAAGCGTCACGTAATGAACATCTGCGAAAAATTTTTTTGATTTCAGCAAAACGTGAATTTTTTTATGAATATTTCAAATCTTCAAAATCCTATTTTTTTTTTGTAGTATACCCGTCCCGCTGTTAAGAAGGCCAACGGGCTCACATGTTCCTTAATCTACGTCACAGTTCCTTTGTTTGAAGTCACAAGTTCCTTTGTTTGAAGTTATGTGTTCCTTAATCTACGTCACGGATCCTTTGTTAACCGAGAGGGACCGAGAGGAGACTAATGCGAATGGTGGACCAAAATGGCGGCAAATTTCGAAGACTTTAAAAAATCATAAAAAATTCAAGCGTTTTGCCGAAATCAATAAATTTTTTCGCAGATGTTCATTACGTGACGTGAATATTTAGATACGAAAATAAAAAAAAGGTTATTGGCACTTTAACGATGAAAGTGGCATCAATATACTTAACAATTAGATTATGAGCTAGAGATTTCTATTTCGCCCCCATCAACTATCACGGATAGAAATCAAGAGCGAATAATCTAATTGTTTTAGTATAAATCTACTAGACGTTCAAAACTTAACTACAAATACTTTTCACAGATACTTCGAAAACGCGAAGAAGCGGCGGCCATTAGGCTACTCACTCTACTCACTATCTACAACAGAATAGATAACGAGTAGCGTAGCCAATAAGAGAACAGCATTCGTGATAGAACGCTAAGTAGATTTATGCTAATTTTGGATAGGAAATGTCGGATTTCATGCGATTTTATTAATAGCAGCCTAAATCAACAGTTAACAGCAAGAGAGGATGAACTCTCTTGTTAACAGGTAACCAATACCATGTGTCGGAAGCCATAAAAAATTCCACGTACATACCCGTTTATTTTTAGAGTCATTCATAACTAGTTTTGTTACATTAAACAAATTTAACGTTGTGTGATATTAATATATTTCTTTCTGATGTTGTTTTTGCAGCAGGATTACCAGAGATTAGCTCCGGGATAACAATTCGGATTAATCTGATTTTAAATAAAGTTTGACACAGTTACAAACTAGCTTCTCGGTATGTTTTATTTTCAGTACCCATTTTTCCAGTGCTCGAAACAGCTACAACCGGTGTATTCCATTTAATACCAACACAGGACGAAATAACGACTTTAAGTACAAGTAAAGGTTCATTAAAGAAAACTTAAAGAACAATTTCGACTATCTTTAAGTGCACCGTAAATTACTTAAATAAGCCTTTACTTGACAACACTTAAAGTAGTAATGAACAATTTAAGTTGCCCTTAAGGGTCTTTAAGTTGTTGAAAAGTTGAATTAAAGATAACGTAAAGGTTCTTAACATATTAAAGATACTTACTTACTTTAATACATTTAAGAGTATTTACGTCTCAACTTAAAGATTTTCGATACCTTTAAGTAAAATTTAATTTTCTCTTAAAGATTAGTAAATTCATTACTTCGTCCTGTGAATCGCGTTCAAAGGACGAAATAATGAATTTACTAATCTTTAATGAACCTTTACTTGCACTTAAAATCGTTATTTCGTCCTGTGAATGTTTTACGGGTACCTAAATTCTATGCTTGGTATTATAGTTATAAAGCCTATATGTTTGACAAACAACCAAAAGGCAGCTACCATCAATTATTAAATCAACAGAAAGGGGTTATCAAATATTTTTTGTTCAGCCATAAAACATGTTTTCAAGTCATATTAAAGTTCATTATCTGTCGAGAAAAGAATTACAATATGCTTTATTTCCCTTTTATATTTATGGAACCGCCGTTCCCAATTAGCTACACTTCTTATCTTCATCACAGGATGTTTAGCCCCAGCAAGAAGGATTCCGCTACAAAAAATGAAAAATGAAGCATTATAATTTTTTATAAAGGACTTGACCTAAAATTATTAATCGGCCTTTTCTTTTCAACGGGGTATTCTGTTACACTCTTTTTTTATATATAAGAACCAATTGTTTATAAGAACGTTGAGGCAGAGATTGGTCAGAATTGAGGACGTACCCAGGCTGAGATCAGTATTTAAGAACGTTTCTATTTACCATGTTTACAATGAGCTGAAAAAAGGATACAAGTCTTTTTTCGTTTTATATTAGCAAGCATGTCTAATAATTGGTAAATTTGTAGAACTTCACCTATATTTCTTTCTTCTTATTCAGAACTATGATTTACTGAAATACTGCACAATTTAACCCTTAAACTCCCAAGAGTGCCGAAAATCAAAATTCAAGAAAAATCCCAAATTATATTTTGTAAAATATTGAAAAACAAATGGCTCCATGCAAAAGTACTGCTGAAGAGGTTTCATTTGAATGGTCACACCATAGGATTTCGTCCACAGACGTAAAAGTTAGAACTACATGTACACTATATGTCTCCATAATGGACTCTGGGAGTGAAAGGGTTAAAGGTTGGTTTTCACCAACGACGGAGTCGGAGTCGAAGTCGTAAGGAGCGTTACGATCTAGTGAAAATCAAACCGACGGAATCGGAGAATATTACGGAGTCATAAGCGGAATCGGAAGAAAATGGAACCGTTCTTATTCTTCCGACTCCGATTCCGTCGAGCTGATGACTCCGCTTACGACTCCGATTTTCGATTTTCACTAGGTCGGAAGCGCTTTTACGACTCCGACTCCGTCGCCAGTAAAAACCAGCCTTACGAACCTGCTAAGAACGTTTGCAGGCTCAAATAGCCAAAAAAGTAATTAAGAACGTCCAGTGCCAGGTCAGCCTCAGCCAAAAATACGACATTCTTATTTTAAAAAAAAAATAATTAAAAAAAGAGTGTGTTCTGTTAGGGAAAATTTGTTGGTAGCTTCAAACATTAACAACACAGCCGGAAATGTCAACAACATTGGACATTCCCTCTCCCGCTCCACTACCGTATGGCATGCATTTTTGCAGGTTCTAATTTTTTTGCGATATTACCGTATTTTTTTTTTCTGCAAAAAAAATTACTTCACCACGAAAATGTCTAAGTATCACTGTTTAACGTAACTGATCAATGGGAGAAATCCATCTTTTAATTCTATCACTACTTTCGGAACCAAAAGAACAGGAATCAACGCGTTTTGTACGTCGTCCTTTTTAGAACAAAAACAAAACTACACTTTTAGTTACGGTGTTTTAATACTATACACATTGATGTCATTTTCATTTCTAATACACTTGTTTCTAGTTTTTAAAATTCATAGTTGTACTTGACTTCAGAAAAATTCTTTCTCCAAATCTCAAAAATATGATCTCGTAAAATGCAAAAAATCGCCAACTCACACAATAAAATTCATGCAAAATTTCCAGGCCGTACGCCTTCTAGACCGCAAGTTAAAACTGAAAATAATAAACCCGCCTTTTTGGCGGTTGAATAAACGAGATGCCATTTTTCATGAAATATTTGATTGCATGAATAGACCTTTTTACCTTGGCTTGTTGTTTTTTTTACCCATTTCGGATCATGCGATGCGATTGTTTCAAACAAATGATCTTTTAGAAATGAGTAAACAGACACGCCCAGGTAAAAAGGTCTGTTGACCCATCCGCTTCCAGAGTCAAGTATGAAAACATGCAGTGTTGTTCTAACTTTTGAATCTGTTGATGAAACCCTATGGTGTGACCATTCAAATGAAACCTCTTCAGCAGTACTTTTGCATGGTACCATTTGTTCTAACTTTTGAGTCTGTGGACGAAATCCTATGGTGTGACCATTCAAATGAAACCTCTTCAGCAGTACGTTCGCATGGTATCATTTGTTTTGTAATATTTTACGAAATGAAATTTGGGATTTTTCTTAAATTTTGATTTTTGGCACTTTTGGGAGTTACAGGGTTTAGACTGGGGGGGGAGGGTTACAAACCTGATTAAATGTTCACCGCAATCGCAGTCGCATTAGGAACGCCTCAATACCAAGAGAAGGGACGCACTGATACTCCGAACAAAAGCAGCCAAATTCCGGGGGACCTGTAGACACATTCACATGCTTATTCTCCCATCCGGGTCTGCAAGCATGGTCAACGTATTGCGCGCACAGGCGTTCACAGTAAAACTGGCCTTCATAATTACCATACACGCGACAGGTGCACAGGTATTCGCACTTTTCATCCGGGGTATTCGGGATCATGACTTCTCCGTCGTCATATAGATTGTCATAGTATTTGCACCGACCTATAGAAAATTAATGGTAATGTGTCAATTTGAATTCATTTTATGCCAGCCTGCGAGCAAGCCCTTGGGCTCGGTGGCGAGGGTTAGGGTTTGGGGGAGGGTTTGCTGTATTTCGTTTGAGCGGCATCAATAACAACAACAACAACATCCTTTATTTACGCACGATATAAGTTAAAGCAAAAGTCTTGCATTGAAGTCCAGTTGCCTAATAAAATCGTCCTTTCTAGCTCTGGCATAAAATTGCTTAAAATTGTCAGTGTGGTACCTGGATGCAATGTTCCAAAGTACAGCACCTCGATAGCTGATCGAGTTTTTCATATAATACGATTGAACCAAATCGCGGAGTTTCGATCTTGTATTTTCGATCTTGTATTTATCTTGTAGCTCATATTTGAAAGTTTAGGTAAATAACTTGAAGCATACTCAGATCAAGTTCTAGCGTTTTCGACGTTGTTGATGTTATAGTAGTGGTGGATGACCCGAATAAGAAGAACAATAATTTAGTTCTCTTAATGCCCGGACGCACGGTCAATCCCAAATCATACTGTCCAGAAGGAAGTCGGACACCTTATTGAGATTTATATAACCGAGTAACTGGTTAGCTTTCAGTTGAGGTTAGGGGTAGCAATTTATATAGTTAAATTTAGGACTAAGCAACCCGAGAAGCTAGGTGGTACCCTGGTACGGTAGGCTATGTAAGCCTAAGCCTAGCTGAGGTCACAGGTTCAATCTTGAGTGGGGATTTTAGATTTTCTTTCTTGCTCTTAAAAATGTATTAAAAATAAAATTCAAAGTGTCGAAATTACGTTATATAAGTCTTAATAAGGTGTCCGACGTCCTTCTGGACGGTATGACTTAGACGCAACCCTAACACACGGTGCAACTTTTCTTGTGACGTTGCGCAGTCGCAAAAGAAGAATCCAGTCCTACTTTGCGACATCGCGCGCAACGAATTGCATCGTGTGACACCCCCAAAAAAATCTCGTTGCGCGCAACGTTGCAACAAATATTGCACCGTGTATCCGGGACTTTAAGGGTTCGTTTTAAAAGTTCCTGACTGGTTTCATTATCACCCTTGGCCTTTTCTTTTAATTTGTACACGTGAGGGGGCCCATTTATTTCCGCAAATAAAGAATTTCGTCTTATCTCTTTCTACACTGCATATCACTGACGATATTTCCGGCTAGAAGCGGCTAAGCCTCGCACACCCTAATATCAAGAAAAACGCTTTCCCCAAAAACGGCCAAAATATGAGACAGGCAGTTCACGCTTCTGGAATATTTTGGCCAAAAATAAAAGACTGAAATGTTAATTCAGGATATTTAATCAGTTATGCCTTCTGCATTATAATGCGTTCTTTTTCAACTTCTCAGTTTGGGTATTTTAGCCGCCACAGCCCTCAGGATTTCAACTAGTTCCTGAATTGCATGTTTTTTTTTTCTTTTCAAGGACTCGCATGTCCTTGTTGATTTATTGTTGTAAGACTTGTAACATAGCAGTCCCTGTTAAGGAATTTCCAGTATTCAAATTTCCAAGGGGCGTAATAGTAATTAGTGTAGTTGGTAAGCGAAGTATGATCCGAATACAGAACTGTTTTTAAACCTTTCACTCCCAGAGTCCATTATGGAGACATGTAGTGTAGTTCTTACTTTTGAGTCTGTTGACGGAATCCTATGGTGCGAACATTCAAATGAAACCTCTTCAGCAGTACTTTTGCATGGTACCATTTGTTTTTCAATATTTTACAAAATAAAATTTGGGGTTTTCCTTGAATTTTGATTTTTGGCACTTTTGGGAGTTAAAGGGTTAATTGAGTGCCGAATGTAATTTCGCAATGCTTTGGTTTTGCATTGCTACTCTTTGTGATTGCCTCAAACAAATCACGCCACTTTCTCGACCGATCCTAAAAAAAAAGACAAATCCAATGGTGACTTGTTCCCGGTGCTTGGCGATGTTTGTTGTGATTGATCAAAGCAGCAAGTTGGTTTTGGTTTTATGGCACTCAAGTAAAAACCTCTCTATGAAAACAAGAAAAAAATCTGTTCGGCTAGTAAGAAGCTAATAAAACAAAATAATCAGATTAAGTCAAGTAGGAATATACTCTTTTGGCAAAATAAACCAAATTCTAAATTGATACAAAGAATCACTGCACAAGCACAATATGCGCATGCGTGACTTCATCTTAGCAAGAATCGCTCAGCTGCGCACACTTTAAACGTCATGTCAGTTTTAGTAACACTATCCCTACAATAATGCTTTCTTAATTTATCGTTGTCCTGTAATTCCTCGATAAGGTTAATTGGCAAGTTAAAGGTCCAAACATTTTAAGTGATAAGCTGACATTGATACACGATTTTCACCCGCTATCATATACATCATAGGCTTTCCCATATTTATGTCACAAACTACCGGTTACGCAAAATGATTGAGACCATCTATGGGAAATTTCCGACGAAATCTAAGTCGCGACCATCGCTATCAAATAAAACGCTGAGTAACACGAGCGACGAGTTACAAATGATCGAGGTCAAAAGTTAATGTACAAGAACTTGAAAATGTATCGGAACTGTCTGCAGTTGAATCTTCTCGAATCATTTTCGCTTTTTTCTCAACAATGACACTTTTTAACTCGTGTCACTCCCAGCGTCAATTATAAAGAAATGTAATACTGATTCTACCCGGTTCTGTCTGTGGACGAAATCCTATGGTGTAACCATTCAAATGAAACCTCTTTGGCAATACTTTCTCGTGGTACCATTTGTTTTTCAATATTTTACTAAATGAAATTTGAGCTAACACATTAGGTATTGTATTTTACAAAATGGATACGTTCTTGAATTTTGTGTTTTGGCACTCTTGGGAGTTGAGAAATCCAGACTTGCTTTGTTATTTAGTAGGAGATCGATCAGCAAAGAAATGGTAGGCATGGAGCAAATTCCTTTATATGAAACGACGATTCAGCTTAAAAAATTGACATTTTGTAAAAACTAAACAACAAAAATCAAAGTCAGTAGATACCTGTAGAAAGGCTCATTGTTCAGGTAGAGCTCATTATTGTCATTGTTCAGCTCGAACTCTGCAGCTGTACTTGAAGGCAGACATTTGTAACGTTGGCCCGAAGCGAACAATAACAACATAAGTCAAAATTATATGCTCTGATGAATAAGGATCAATAAGCTTTCAAACTGAAACGAATGTTAAAGAACTGAAAATGAAATATTATTATTACGAAACTGTTTCATTCGCCGCAATGTAAATATAACAATGAGTTACATAGGATATTAAAATTTAACTTTTGATACAAAAGACTTATCTCACCTGAGTTCTCGTCGAAACTGTTCTCTGATATCATTCCATTATACATCGAATGAAAGAATTTCGATTCAGCCTTAAAGAAGACTGAAGCCACAACGAGGACAATGGCAAGAAACTTGAGCATCATGACGGCACTAAGCGGCTTCTCGATCTCTCCACAACAATGTTTAGGCGTAGACCCGCTTGTATTTATTGTTGTCTTTTCAAGCGTCAATTGTAGACTGTGTTTGTGGCGTCAGTTCCTCGGCGTTATAAACAATGTCGGCGATGTCGATGTAAGCTTCCGTTTGTTATTTTTACAAGCGCTAGCCCTCTCATTAACTTAACGATCACACGACAGCTCGAGACAGAAAAGGTCAATCTTGAATATACTTAGTTTGTAAAATATGTTATTACCCTTTCACTCCCAGAATCAATTATGGAGACATGTAGCGTCGTTCTAACTTTTGAGTCCGTCGGCAAAATCCTATGATGTGACCATTCAAATGAAACCTCTTCAGCAGTACTTTTGCATGGTACCATTTGTTTTTCAATATTTTACAAAATGAAATTTGGGTCAACACATTAATTATGTATAAAGGCATCAGACAGGTAACCACGAACATTTTTTAATGAAACTAGAACTGGTGGGCAGTTTGTTTTTTTGTGATATTTGTTATTATGGCTTCCTTTACTTCCTTCCGAGCATTTTTATTTTAATTGGCCCCCAATTGGCCCCATAATTTTTTTTTATTTTTATTCTTTCAAAAAATGCATGGAGATGATCTGATGGAACAAGGGCGTTTGTATAAAATAATTACCCAAGCATTTGTTATCATTTGATCAATAATAGACGCAGATCAGAAGATTGATTTCATAGCTTCGCGATCCATCTTGCTAGTTACGACACGTTTGATTTTTATAAAGGAAACTTTAACGTTTGCGCTTTAAAAATTCACTGAGAATCTTGGTCCCGGGCCCCCGGAATCTTGGTCAGAGTGCTGCCTCAGTCCACAGGCTTTTCCTAGCACGAAGGGGGCACGCGAGTGTTTTCAGTTCACATTTAGCTCTAAGAAACTGAATAGCTATAGCTCGAGTGTCTTTATTTTGACAAAGAGATTATAATGTTATTAGTGTCACGCTATTGCTCAGTTTTGTTATGGAATATTTTGTAATTGTTTTGTCTGTTGAAATTAAGTAAATTAAGTAAGACTCGACTGTTTATTTCATTGTAATATTTTTAGTAATTTGTTTTTGTAAATTTCTTCTTTTCAGTTTACAATCACCCATTTTTGTCTTTTTACTCGTAAATTAATTCCTGCACAAATAAATTTTATTGTGGTTCGCGAGCGAAAGAAACGTGGGTTCGACTGTATTTCCAAATAATTAAGTGAAGACTTTTCAATTCAACTGAAAAAAAAAACAAGTTCTTACAAATTGGCTTAACTTTTGTACTAGGAAATCATATCGAGAGCTACTTTACTGAAGTTAGAGATCATTCTTAGTTTCCGATTGACGACATCTGCAAGTAAAATCTTGCATACCGCATATATAATACCAGAGAAAGCATTCACATCTAGTGTGAATAAACCATGAATAAAAGTTTTATTACTTTTGTTATTGTTCGCTCTTATTCCGTGTTTTCCAAGCGGTGGCCATTTTGAATAATTTAGACAAGGAATTCTCGGCTCCAGTCCCAGTCGAGTATTTGACCTCAACTAAATTATTCAAAATGGCCGCCAGTTGAATGAAGTCACGAAAAATAAAGGTACATGTAATCAAACTTTCATCATGTTTAATTTGCGCTAAATATAAGGTTGGGTGCAGGGACAATCACCCTGCACAAAAAGCTAGATCAGTTACTGTGGTACTGTTTATTATGCCGTACTGAGGCGGTCCTACGTTTTGACACACCGATGCTGATCCACCTCCCCATACGCATGCCGTGGGAGGACGGCCGTGCTGTCCCCAGCCAACAGCTACCACATGTGTTGTGTGGAGTTGGCGCTTAAATGGATGCTTGCATCTGCCTTGGCAGTAAAGGGCATCTACATCGGGTCGTGTAGGGCGGGTCCGACGGCTATGCCATGCTGATGAGTCCTAATAAGGACGAAACAGCTGTCCATGGCTGTCACTGCCACGGTGATATGGCTGTGCGCATGTGTAAGGTACTGGCAAGGTTCTCGTGTTGTAACTTTTGAGTCTGTGGATGAAATCCTAAAGTGTGACCATTCAAATGAAAGCTTTTTTAAAAGCAGTACTTTCCTGTCAGTACTGTTCAATATGCTGTATATGGTGCTTCTTATGTTAGCTCATCCTCGGTGTAAAAACCTGCCAAACTCACGAGTGACGTAAAACAACGAAAACAAAAGGTACTGAAACAACAGTGTGCAAGACAACAAAGGTAGGAGACAAAGGAAAAAGTCACAGGTTTTTACACCGAGACAAACCCCTTATGTTTGAGTCTGTCGACTCGCCTCCTTGAGACATTGCCCAACTCACTGAAATAGATGCTAATCCCAGGCCGCCTCATGACAAGAAAAAACTGCTGAGATTACAACTGGCGAGCATTTGTCTCAGGACAGAAGTTGCGAAGGAACTGTGTTCACCAGCGGTGCAACCGAACGATGGTGCTGACAGGGCGGTTACTAAAATACACATGCATCGAAATAAAATATATTCTGTGATGCTGTATACAGGCCGTAGTTCTAACTTCTGAGGCCATGGATGAAATCCTACAGCGTAGCCTTTGAAATAAAAGATAAAAGGCATTCAGAAGTTCATTTGCAAAATCTTTCGAAATATTTAAAAAATTTTGAAATATGCAGTTTTGCAATGTTTGAAGTTAAAAGTTTAATTAATGAAGATACGCCAGACATTTGCATCGTCTTAGAAAGTTCTTAATTATAGACCGGACGAGTGTTTTTATCAAAAAGTGCCGCTGTATTAACCCTAACACTTATTTTTGTTTTTAGATAATCCTTCTAAATTACATGTTATTCGTATGTTTTTCGCAACTAAAATGAGAAATGAAAACGAAAAAAGCCCAGAATAACACACAGCATGTGGATGACTTCGCACACGATTTTGTATTTTTACTGTTTATTTTTTTCTTGTTATCAAAATTTCATGCAATCGATATTTTAGATATTCACTGCATTTTCTTCCTTTCTGTTTTATCCATAACATAATTTACATTTCAAAAGATATTAAAATTATCCGGCTATTAAAAATAATCCCAAATGAGCAAAGGATTACTCGAGCTCGCTATATTACATTTCTCTATAGTCCTCCTATTTTTTTATTAACGAAAATTGTTTGCCGCGAAGTCACTAAGTTCGATTAATCTGATGATAACATTTATATGAGAAATTAAGGAATGTTTTCAGTCTTACGGAACAGAGAGCGCATAAAATTCATTTTTTTTAATTCTGATATCATAGAAAATTTGCACACAAAAAAAACACGTCAGTTGGCGTAACAGTTATTGTTCAAAATCCCTGTTTATAATGAATATTGATATTCAATTTTCTTTAAACACGAAGGGGTACCAAGAAAATATATAAACTGAAATGGTAAATGAATATCCTCAGATTCCGGCAAAATAAGAAGATTCGGTTGCTCTTGCGACATAAAAAAAAAGTTAATTAATTTTGCCTTCACGCTGAGATGTGATCTATTGGCTTGTGCTTTTGTTTCGCTTAATTTATCTCCGGTAATTCCTCTTTCATTATCTACCCCATCTGACAATACTTCTCAACGGAAAATGATGCCCGATTATTTAAAACAATATTTTGCGTCAGCAGGCTGATTTATCAAACATTATCGTCTAAAAACATAAAATACTGCTATCTATTTTTAAACGCAGGTCTGTTGTTTAATTCAAAAGGCGACGTTTTTTGCATTCATTGCTCACGTACATTTCTAACCAAGCACTGCAGTTGTAGGACTTTATAATAATTCGCTCCGTAAGTAAAAACATTCCTTAAAATAATCGCTTTTTTGGGGTCATGGGACTAACATAATTTCTCATTAAATAGATTTTTCCAAGAAGGAAATTTATTTAAGATATTTAGATGAACTCTTTCCTTTTTCTTTGTGCCAAATAACTTGACAATTATGCAAGACAGAACCGGCAAGCTCTACGGACGATAACTCCTTTAAAGCGACATTAAGACGTTATAAAGTTAAAAGAATGAAAGATGTATCCTTTTAAGTTTTTTATGGCCATATTTCCGTAGCGTTCTAAAAGCTCTTATCTCCAATTTGACGCCAAGTACTTTAGCATGAAAAAACACTGTCAACAATATTTGTCAACGATTAACGAAAATACTTTGAATTCGTCAATGTCATTTTTTCTGCCGATTTGTAAGTTGCTGTGGGAAGTGACAACTTCTTCGTCTGATTTTTTTAGGATTATCTGAGCTTTCAGAGAGGATTAATTTGTGTAGCCTCAGCATTTCTGGAGCAGGTCAGTTGAACCTTTCTCTCCTTCCCAGTTGTTCTAGGCTTTGTCTTATCTTTATATAGAAGCACAAGTGAATTTAATGCCTTTATCGAATATCACCGCGTTTAGTTTTAAGTTTAGCTTGAAACTATTTTCTATACTTCGAAGATTTCTATTTATCTAACAAATGAGACAAGAAGAATATTTTTTGAAGGAAGGGTTATCTTTAATGGGGCACTGTTTAAAAAGCAATCCTCGTAAAAGAAAAAAGAAACGTTTTAGCCTTGTCTTCAAACGTAATGTGTTTAAGGAAACAAAGAACAGCTTTCGCAGTCGACGTCATTTTTCAGGCTCGGATTAAACATCAGTATTAAATATTACATCGCTAAGATGTTTTTTTTTTGTGTGGGATATTGATAAAAATATCATATATTTATAATGATTACCGCTAACAAATAATTTTTTTTCCATGGGCAAAAGTTTCTTTCTTTTTTCTTTTACTTTAATTGCTGTTTTTTCTTTTACATATGTCTGACTAAAACATTTGACTTTGCATCAAATAATACTGAGATCAAGCTAGGGCAAGGATAGGGCAAGTCGGGCGAAATTTTTCACGCGCGAAGCTGCACTGAAATAATAGATTAAATAATAGATCAAGCTAGTTGCGTCCACTTGCCATTACTTACTTGCGTTTACCTACGATAACAATTAAGCTCAAAACATAGGGCAAGTCGGCGACGTTTTTCACGCGCGAGGCTGCGCTGAAATTGCTTCTATAGAAACTTTCGAACAATTTGCGTCTACTTTCCAGCGAGCGCAGCCAGCGTAATATACATGTTGTAGTTTAATTTTATCCTTGGTTCAATTTTAATTTTGCTTTGTTTTATATTCATTATCATATATTAGCATAGAAAAGAACAATGGAAAATAAAAATTGAACCAAGGATAAAATTGAACTACAACATACACAAATTAAAATTTCTACCGACTTGTGTCTCGTTGGCAATGTTCATTTTAATAGTGTTAGCATCTTCGGAGAGCCAGAAAACCACATATTAAACAGCGCGGGCAAAAATCGGCGCAAGCTAAAGTTTTTTCGTAAATTATATGGTAAAAAGCTGTATCAAGCGGTTGCCCTGTGCTAAAAGCGGACAGTTAAAAAATTAATGGAAAAATACTCCTTTCAACTGAACAGTTACTGTAAACCTAGCCTCTATAATGCGAACGTGGTCAATTTTTTCTACTGAGGTCCCAACCCGTTATTTTTATTGTGTAAAAGAAAACCATACGAATACACATCATATATTCTAGGATATTTTTGTTAGGTTCCAAAATGCGTTTAATATTAAAAAGAGAATAAACATAAAAATTAAACGCATTAATCAACTAACTTGGGGAAATAAACCCTGATTCACGCCTGAAGGCTGAAACATGTTGTTTATAAGATATTGCAGTTTATCCACGATAAGGTCTAATAACAGGAAACCGGCGACTCTTGCAGAATTTGTCTTTTCCGTTGCGGAAATTATAGCCGGAAATCATGTTTGAAAAACCAGGGTCTGCACCCTACAGTAAAACCGCTGTAAAATCAAGCCCTGATAAGACATTGTTCGTTAAGGGCGCTTACCATTTTGTAGAACTGGCCGGCCGGCCGGTCAACTACTTATCGTGTTTAAATAAAGGTTTAAATTTGCATTTACAATTGGTAAATGGTATGCCCTTATTTTTAGGAATGGAGCGTCCATCCAGACTGTTCAATCTGTAGATAGCATGAATCATTTTGATGGACTTATGGGTAGAGGTCTTTAAAAATGCGCATTCTGTTTACCAATTTTGCAACTGACTGTTTTGGCCGGCCAGTTCTGTCAAATGGTAAGCGCCCTAAGATTCAATAGTCTATGGACCTTACGCTAACTCAAAAACATCTATAACAGGTTTGACAGGTTTGCATGCTTTCTTTTTTATACTAACGGTAGAATCAACCGACAAGCCAGAATGTTGTCAGCTTGCTTTATATTGGTGGCTACAGTCTGTACAGTGGCGTCAGCAGCAAGTTTTTATTCCGTTGATGGTAAGAAATTGCACAGGTTATGTAAAAGGACACTGTCCCGGCTGATACAACACACTAAGGCGATTGCAATGTGGTTTCACAGTGGAAAGCTCTTGGGAAACATTAACACATATTCTGCAATTAGGATCGCGTCACTTTATCCAGTCGTTTAGCGATTCACAGTCCACTCCCCAAGGAAATTAAACTACAAATTAGCGTGGGAAGGGAGATATGGAAAACTAATTGCTTTCTTGACCGCCTGCACTTTATCTCCAAACTACTGCTTCTGTTTTGTCTATGGAATCTTTTTATCCAACTAATTTGTACAGTGGTGGAATTTGGTGATATAACATGAATATGATAGGCGCAATTTTGCTATTTCCCAGGGAAATGTACATTTAATGTCAATGATAGGCATGCTCAGTGGAAAGTGAAGCCAGCTTCCCCGAAACACCGAGGGCAGGTTTTAGTCTTGCGCTTCCAACACAGGCTAAGCACAGAAACTCTCTCTTTATAGTCAGTGAAGACTCATACTCCCCCCCCCCCCCTCCCCCCCCCCGTTATGATAGTAGGCACGTAAGTGTGAACAAAAGTATTTTACTGTTTTAAAAGTTTTTCATACACGGTGGCATGTCTTTCTCTGCTACAGACACCAACGTCGATCACGGAAAGTTTCAACCAGCCCATCGGGCTTATGAATAAAGGGGTCAGTTTACAAAGAAACTGTGGTGCTGCGTCGGCGGGGGGGGGGGGGGGGGGGGGGGGGGGAGGGGTGGGGCAGTGAAAAATGAAACTTTGATTTTATCAACTGACTTGATAAGTAAAATGGCCACCGTTAAAAGATTTAAAAAGCTGACGATCGATCGTTCAATTCGGTTTAGCCGCCATCTTGATTGTCATACCTCCTGGAGAGATTACATCGTGGTGTGGGAAAAATAAGATGACCCTCTATTTTCCTTCTCCTCCCGGGTTACAGCTCTCTTGCCTCCCCTTTCCTTAATGGTTTTCTTAATTTTTGTTCAGCCCATACTCCCTGCTGGTCTATATTTGGGTAGAATTACAGACATTAGCCCAAGTCAAAAGTTCCTAAAGTAATTATCATGTAAGGTCATAACTTACTACTCTGTTTTTGTTCTGGTCATTATTCAGGTTTTTGCATGCACGAGGGTGAAATATTCTACCCAGGTCAGAAAGTACACCAAAAATGCGAGTATACCTGTCAGTGTAATGTGACTGAAGGGTATTCGTTTTTCTTGTGTGAGCCCCTGTGCAAACTGTCATTTGACGTCATGTGTGCTGATGGCGAAGAGCCCGAAGTAGAGATGGAGGACAGTTCTGTACCGGAGTGCAAGTGCCCCAGATACTACTGCCCCGAGAGACTTTCAGTGGCTCACCTCATAGAGTACGTATCGCTTGTCCGCATTATTCTCCGAAAGAAATATAATGTTTTCTTTTGTTTTACACTGTTACGCTTTTTGATTGGCTAAAAGATCTCGCAGTACATTCTCAGCCAATCAGAAGTGATAATGTTCATCATGTCGCGAGCGTGGGGCAAAGAAAAAATCTGAGTCTTAGAGAGGAATAAAACTTATGACATCTGGCACATCGGTCATAACTTCGATTCCCACGCTCGTGACGTGATGAACATTAATGAAAATCACCGAGCTTGACATTTTAACCTTCTTTCATTCAGATTTATCACCACAACCTGAATTTCTTCGCACGCATTTTCCCGCGCTTGGCGCCGGCTGCATGACTGCAATTGCTTCTAGTTATGTTTGCTTCATTGGATCGTCTGCGTCTGTTGTGATTGGGCATGTTGCCGCTTTGTTTTAGGCTTACCACACTCGATTGAAAGCCAGTGTTAACATATTCATGTGTCATATTGGTCCTGTGTCGCGGAAGATTTACCTAGTGCGCGCTCTAATTCCGGAGGGGATACTCTTTGTTTATACTATTATTTATCATAACTATTACAATTTCCTTAAACGTGATTGGTTCATAAACCTCTTTATTATTCGACTGTGACGTCATTTTACCTTATAAGGAAAAGTAAAGACGCAAAATGTCCGAGCGCATTTGCTCCTGAATGAACTAATCACATAATCATATTTCAACGTCAGTTTTGCAGTGATGAAATAAATTGTATTTAATTTAATGCTTTCGAATGATAAAAAGTCTTTCTTCAAGCTATTCTCTTGAATTTCTTCTCATTTTTTTTTCATGTTAATTTGTTCTCGGAAATAAAATTGTAATGGTTATGATTGGATAATTAATAGGACTTTGTGTCGTCCAATTCTGTCTGTAATCATACTCGTGATTAACAAATCGGACTCCCACTACGAAGGTCGTCTGATTTTTTTAATCACTCGTATGATCGACAGACCGAATTGGACTCCACTGAGTCCTATTACCATTTTTAATTCAATTGTGGGGGGTGGGGGAGTGGAGCATTCTTCTTAAAAGTACCACCCACTTTCATGTCAAATTATGTGATTTTCCCTACCCATTTATAGACCTAGATCTTTTGGGGCCCTTAAATTTTTCCCAGTCCTGGACAAAACCGAGATCAGTTTGGAGTTTTTCCGGCACGTTGCACAGAAGTCTTTTCGATGAAAAATCAAAAGTTTATATTTTGACTAGCATTTTTTTATAATGACCATATGTAAATTCAGCGTAAAAATGTAATTTTTGGCGTTTGAGTAGCAAAGTCAACGAATTAGACAAAAATTGATGTTTCTACGGCACGGGAACAACAGGGACTGGGAACTATTGCTGTAGTACATTGTGGGTAGCGTAACTTCGTTATAAACGAAGTATCGCACATGGTTAGTCATTCTAGGCTTGCACCATTTGGCTTCGGTAGTTTTCATAATTTTTGTGTTTTTTTTCTTATTGAGTGTGTAAGAACATCAATGCATATTGTACTTATCGTGTACTAGTACTATATAGGGCATCGTAGGATAGGTTATAGAGTTTGCGCCATGGATCCTACCCATATTTCCTGCCACATATTTTTCTCCGAAGGGGTTTTTTTAGGTGACAGGTTTTTTTTTTGCCTCCGTTTAACCGCGGTTTTTCTTTGTATGTGAGTGGTTGCTCAGCTCTGGTTCGTCATTACATTGTCAGATTATATTCAATTTATGGATTTTGACTATAGTTGTATAGCCGATTTCGAAAAATACCGTAATAATCTTTTATGTGCAGGCTCAGCCTCACCGGGGTGTAATTATTCAAGTCTCCTTTGTTAGAATGGCACAATGGAATTCAGAGTACATGTAGGAACGCTAGGATGTAGCATTGTGTGTTCGCATACAAATGTGCACCGTATGCAAATTACCAAGAAGTTGAAGCATAGCACGTGCAGTTCGTTGTGAAAACAAAAGAAATTGGAAAATCAGGCTTACATCAAGCACCACCCAAACCTGCAATTTAAAGAGTATTATGGTATTTTTCGAAGTGGCCTATTGTATTATTGTACGCACATTATTGTAAATGTGTTTGGAAGTCACCGTTGGTGTCCGGCCGAAATGCATCAATATAAACCTATTGGAACGTATAATGTCTGTTGTGTAGTGGAGTTGAAATATAGAACACTTTGAAAAAGAATGCCAGCCTGAGGCGAGAGTGACTGCGCGCGCATTGGACTGTGGGATAGACCACAAAGTGACCGAAAGTGTGGAAGGGTTTCGTAGCATAAGTGATGGAAATTATTTCGTTACTTTTCTAAAATAAAACGTTCCATAGTTAAATGCTCGACCACTCGCCCACTCACTGCCACTCTTTTTCGAAATGATCTATAGAGCGACTAATCTATTTTTTCTGATTCATTTTTTCATTTTTTTTTTTTCATTTAAGTTATGGAATAGATGATGGCTATTTTGATCCAGATTGGGGTATGGAGAAAGAAGATGATTATGTGAACTTAGATGACTCTCGATACCTTGAGTGAACGCATAGGAACGGAGCAGCGCTTTAGGACTTAGGTTAGTCTGAATAAAATAATGTTACTACAGAAACATAAAATAAGCTATTTGTCCAATAATAATAATATCGAGGTTCTTGAAAATGAATCATACCTTAGCATATTAACTTCTTGCTTTGTACAAACGTAAGATGACGTAACCAAAAACTATAAACATTAGCGTCTAAAACTGTAAAAAAGTGTTAAATTAACAAATAAACTTATATAAAATATAAACTAAAGTGAATAATTGCAACAAAAAAAAAAGCCAACACCAAATTTACAAGTACATTTGGCAAGAAACTGAAAATACCCTTATTGCCTCTTGATTTTGGGCATTGAGTTTACTGAGTTTGCGTTCTTTACAAAACAAAGAAAGAAAGAGTCGAAATGTTAGTAGAATACTCCCTATATATATATTGGAATCCACGACGTCATTGCAATAAGCAACGGCTCCTAGTGCCTTAGGTTTTTATCGCATCAGTTCTCATAGTCTCATCATTCGGTACTTTTTCAAAATATAACTCGTAAATATTTCTTTTCCTTTGTCGCAGTAAAGAGGTAACACTGAGTCTGTTATATTATCAAAGGACTACAAATGGTCAGGAGAAGTTTCGTGACTGGCGCGATATAATTTCACTGTTGTTTTGTTGCTGTTACCACAAGTTATTAAACGTTAACTAAATGACCTGAAGTTGTACGTGTCTATTCTTTTTATTTTATCTTGTTTTTTTTTTTCAACCATGATTTAATATGTCCCACCAACTCAACAGCCTTGTCTTTTGATGTTTTATCTACGTTTTGGGACAAATTAAACTGCCTCAAATAAAGACTAAGTACCTATTTTAAACACGAAGTGCCACCGATATAGAACACCAACAAGAAGATAACAAGTGAATTTTCAAAGAGAGAAAAGACCATAACCCGTTTTTAGCGAGTTATTAAAACACAAGGCGAAAAACTTGAACAAATTGGCCCTATATTTTTTTCAAGTTGCAATTCATTTCTATCCTGATCATCTGCAGCCAAAGACACATTATTTTAAATTCAGTGCACTGGAGAGTAGTTTTATAGAAAACTAGACCATCATTTTCGGGTTTGCATAAACTAAAACATATTTTTTTGGCTTTTAAAAGTGATACTCAAATACGTGACATAGCCCCATTAAAGCGCCTATAACCCTAATATATATATATACATGTAGATAGGCTGAGCCTAACAGCGTATACCTCTGAACAGAAATCCGATGATAAACTTAACTGAGGTGAAAAGTCGGAAGCACAAGAATTAAGATTGACGACCGGGCAATTTTTCAATTTTAGCAATTCTCAAAAACGCGACCGTCTGCACAGTACATTTAGACCATACAAACAGAGTTCACAAAAACAACTTTTTCTCCATCTAAAAGAACAAGTAGTACGACTACTTTCCGAATAAAATACACCTGTTGCTTATCAAAAATTGCCCGAGAAACTGATTTGGAAATCGAAATTGCGACAGAAAAATACACAAACATATTTGCATAAGGCTACGCGAGTGAAGTTAGAACTATAAAATCCACGTCTTGTTTTGTTAACATAAAATCGCTTTTCAACCTACTCGGTAATGAATGAACAAACACATAAAAATGGACAACACAATCTTCTTTCAAAAAATTTTATTCAAATCTCCATCAGTCTAAAAGTAAAACGCGAACCATTTATAGCGCATCGAGGCCGAGCTACCTTCGATGAAATAAATCATGAAACGACTGAATTTGAACGTTTTTAAACAACTCTCCAAAACTAACAAGAACACAAAAAAAAAGTCAATCACAGATTGATATCAACATAAATTCCCATCGAAAAATGTAATTTTGTTTTACCTTTAAGAAATTCTTTACATCTCCGCTTCTTCAGTTCTGAAATCCGAAGTGACAAACATCTCCCCTCATTGCTCCCGCATTGATTAAAACGTATGAAGTTCCTCGAATCAATCCTTGAAAGCATTTCTTTTTCCACTAAAGCGGCTTCCTGGGTATCCTTTAATTAGTATCCTTGTCTTGAGTAGCAAACCGCGAAAAAATGCAGGGAAATAACGACTGAAATTTGAAATGGTTTTCTCCGCTAAGCACAGCAAAACATCAAAGTGTTTACCGAGCTGACGTGACATTCGGCCGTGTAGCCGCGCGAAAAACAAAGCCTCGATTTTGCTAAGATCCCGGATGTTGTGTGGCGTCATACGCGCATGTTTTGCAACGTCACACGCGCCCGCGAGCTAGCCTTGCGCGACGGACACACGGACATACATGTAACAGACGCGCGCCCACGAAACATTCCTCTAGCCATGACCATGAAAAATGATGGGCATAGGTTTTATGAGTATGGGACTCCGCAGCGGGCCTTCGGCCCGCGAGAGCTCCGCTATTAATACATATTTTCAGAATCAACTCTAAGTACATTGAATTCGCCAGTTTAGAAACGAGAAGGAAACTGGGTCGAGTGAACTTTCGCAACGATTTCTGGGACTGTTACTGGGGACAGAGACAAAAGAAGCGTTCACTCGGCCCAGTTTCCTTCTCCTTTCTAAAGTGGCGAATAGTTGAATGGTTAAGGTGGTCTTATACAAAAAATATGTTTTTTTTCCCAAAACAATTTTATGGGAAAATTCCACCATCCTGATATATAGTTTTGTACTCTGAGTTCAAAATCTGCCACTTTAGGTCGAATTCCCCATTGGTTAATTATTAACCAGCCCCTTAAGTTGAAATAAGGCCGCCTGTTATAAGCACAATAACTTTCCACCAAATGGTCGGTTTCCAATGGAGTCAACTTTACTTTGTGCATAAATGATCCATCTAGGATCTAAACCTCGGAAAACAATGCGTTTCCATTTTTTTCGGGCGGGGGGAGGCATTACTGTGGAAAATACAAAATAACAATAGTACAAAGGTTTAATTACTACAGTATTGTTTCAGAAAATGGAGATTTTTTAGGTTTACCCCCTAGAGAATTATATTCTTTCATGCTCCTGAAAATTTCAGAAAATTTGGCTAAAATACAAGAGAGATACCTTCCTTACAGGTTTCTCAATCCGTGAATTTGTGTTATTTGAGAAAAACGGTCTTAAAGTTAAGACAATGGTTTCTAGATCAATTATAGTCGGGGGGGGGGGTGATTGCATTCATTTAGCACGTTTTATGAGCATTAAACTAATGTAAACAATAGTTGCTAGGGCCGTTGCTATGGGAAAATTATATACCACTATTCTCTTATCTTATAGTTCAATTGTTTAGTGCTGCAAATTTAGTGAAATTCTTTCAAAATGGTATTCTCAAGTGTTTTAAGATTACAAGTTTGCCATTTTCCAAAAAACCAACGTTACAAGCTAGACATCGTATTTTTTTGTATAAGACCACCTTAAATATTTCGTGTTTTGAACGTTGAGTTAGTGCCATTTAGAAAATGCTTATTATTATACAACTACTAGTTTTCGCCTCCAAAATAATATTTTTTACAAATCAGTTGACTATACACAGTTTATATTTAGTATTTATCAAATTGATTATCCTTAAGCTGTAAACTGCACATTTTAAATTGACGTAGAAATTATGGCAAAGTCCTGATTTGACGTCATCTGATTAGCATTTTGTAAATACAATAGACCATTTCCGAGATGCCTTTAGCCTCTTTATCAAAGCGAGGCTAGGTGTGAAACCTTTCATATGAAAATGAGTTTTCATTCACATGCAAATAAAACTTATTTGCATGTGAATGGAAACACATTTTTATATGAAAGGTTTCGCACCTAGCCTCGCTTTGATAGAGAGGCTAAAGGCAACTCGGAAATGGCCTATTCTCTATAACTCACTTAGGCCCGGTTCAAACGTCGAACTTCACATGTGCCGTATCTAATGCTAATGAGCAAAATCTATTGTTCTTGCTCATTTGCATTAGATTCGGCACATGTGAAGTTCGACGTTTGAACCGGGACTAACGCGACGTTCAAAACAAGAAATATTTTACCATTCAACTATTCAATGGGGTTATGCGCACTTTAAAGCTTCAATGACTTCGTCGGTCTGCTCTCCTAGGATATTCAATCCATACTACTGATCTATTTTCGTTCCTGATAACGCGGCGAATCTTACATGGCTGATATGATTTATTATATGATTTATTAAAATCCTTTCCGTCTAGGACTTGCAGTTCAGAAATATTTGTAAAGGTTTCTCCCTCTCCGCATTCATAAAATTACCACGACAAACTGAATGCAAGGCTGGCTCTACGGCAATGGGCTAATTTATTAGCGGCCAATATTTAGTTTAAATGAAATTAGCCTTCCCCGGGGCCAGGGCTATACTGAAGGAAAATACTATTAACGGGTCCTTAAATTTGAATTTAAAAAATGCATGAGTGGTTAATGATTGACTAATATTGCCGTAGAGCATTCACCTTGCACTCAGTTTGTCCCATACACTTCATGCAGGTGACGTCTGGCTCGAGTATCTCTACATAAAGATCTGGCAAAACCGAACCAGTGCATTTTATTTGCGCGTTGTGTGGACCTCTGCAAACGTTTCTATAAATTACCAGTTCACATCTCATCTCACTTCATAAGGACGCTACGCGGTTCACATACATTGCTCAACATTATTCCCTTTGTCAGTTCAGAGCAGCAAAGTTAACATGTGATAAATAACATGCAATAAAATAATTGAAATGTTTCAAAGATAATGTAACGAGTAAACACTCGTCAAGAGAATTTATCTTGCATTCGTGGGCAGCAACGCGCAGAATTTCTATTGTTTTCGGGATATTCACTTTTATAATTCAACGCGTTGATACACTGCCCAAATATGGTCAAAACGTTATCGATATAAGCTACTACATGACGTATATCAAATTGACAGGAGAATGCAAAAATGACGGACCGGCCTCGATATTTTTTCTTCAAACTGTGCTATGTTATCAATGTGTTGTATTATAAAACTATTATTGCGTTCATGCTTGCGTGATATCACCTAATTTTAGCCGATTTGGCCTACGGCCTCGTCGGCTAAGAATTAGGCGATATCACGCGCGCTTTCGCGCTATAATAGTTAAATAGTCGAGTTAAAAGTGTAGATCTGTAACACAGCTCACTCAGCTTAACCCCTTCATCCCAAAGAGTGCCAAACATCAAAATTTAAGAAAAATCCTAATTTTAATTTTGTAAAATACTGACAAACAAGTGGTACCACGCAAAAGTACTGCCAAAGAGGTTTAATTTGAATGGTCACACAATAGGATTTCGTCCACAGACTCAAATATTGGGCCTTTCTTCTCTTAATATAGGCGAATAGCTGCTTACTCTTTAAAACGCACTCGCATTCAAATCCACCGCTTCAATTTGTTGGTTATGAATAATTAATGACGACAAGGCATTCTGCGTAATGGTCTATTTGACCTAAAATCATTGTCCTCAAAAAATGAACGATAATTGGAGAAATTGTACTCGGCCTTTCAGCGAATGATCCAATGTTTATCATCAAGAGTTCCGATTGACCACGGATCTTGTTGCCATTAGTTCACTGGAGTATTTTTTAGTATTTCATCATTCAAAGTTTTTTTGTTAAATACGCGCGTCTTTCTTGATTTATTATAATAAATAATAGCAATCTTTTAACAGGGTGCGTCCGTCACTAACCTGGTTTTCAGGACGGCCTGTGTAATAATTAAATTAAATTTATCAATAATGGTAAAAATGCAATGTAATAAAGCTACGGTATAAAATATAAAAACTAATGGCATTATATACAAATCGGAAAAAAAATGTGCCATCGCTGAATATTCATTACAAAAGCTAAAATATAAATTGAATATTTTAAAGACTGGCTAATTTCTTCTTAAATAGTACCAGATTGATTTACAATCACGACATTAGAGTCTAGGTTATTAAAATCATTCGCGAACTGGTAGGTACGTTTGTGCTTTCCCCAGTTCGTTTTTGGGCGAGGAAGGTGGAGTTTGGAAGAGTGGCGTGTGTTGTATTTACTCTACAACAATGAATCGATAACAAAATCGTGTCCCTCGCGAACGCGAAAACGACTGTTGGACGGTTGTTTCTTCCATTGTCATTAACGTTCACCATCAATGAACGTCAATCAATCATTCAGTTAGACACATAACGCCTTAGAGTTAAAGACTCGTTAAAACGTGCACGTGTCGCAATCTAATCAAGGAAAAAACACGTTCAATTTACCGTTCTTCATGAGCCGGAAAGGATACATCAAATTAAATGTGATGCATTAGAAATGACATGCAATTTCTACATAATAGACTCTTATTTTCGTAGAGAACATAAAAACAGAACATTTTTAACGGCTTTGCACACAACCAGCAATAATGGCCATCCTCAGATAAACAGATCTAGATATGGCTAGGCAACAACATGCACGGTAAAATCGCTTTTTCTTAGTGCGTGTCCTTTTACGAAACAACAGTTTTATCCGCCACTGGAGACTTCAAGTTGATTGCAAAGTGAATATTTGGAAGATACGACACACTTGTCGGTCCTCTGCATGAGATTATTGACGAATAGATCTTTTTTTTGACAAGTTTAAATGAAAAAGCAATATCAATCAGTGGCCAGCTGTTTTCCTTTCTTATCATAGCTTGAGGCACTAAATAAACACTACAGAGATCGTTTTGAGTTTTATAAACATAAAGATATAAATATCACGGAATATAACTGAAATATCAAAAGCGATACACAAAAGGAGGAGGTTGCGGCATGAGTAAATACAATAAACCTTGGGTTTTAATTGTGTTTCACAACAAATTTAATACCCAATTAAACATTGTTAAATAATCCAACTTTGATCTCGCGAGCTGTAATAATTTGAAACCTTAAAACAAAAAGTAACGAAAACAACGCAGTTGAACTAACAAGCTGTAATAATTTTAGAAGGGATGACAAACAACAACGAAAAAAATCCATGAGAATTGGATTGGCTCCAATCGATAACTGATGAACGCTGATCATGAAATACTGAACTCGAATAAAGAACGTTAATTATAATAATAAGTTAAAATAACACCTTTAAGACGCGTGTGGTATTCATCTCCGCAACAATGTATTAAAATAATTGTACAAAAATAAATCACGATGGTGTTTTCGATAGTTTAAAATTTGCTTCACGACACGATGAAACAACTCACGGAGATCCACTGCGGGGTCTGATTACTGATGAGTTATATATTGCGTGCGTTAAATTGAATTCTACCTTTAAGTGGAACTAAAGCACAGTGACGTGAAAAGCAAGGATATTTTGTGCCAGGTATGTTTGTTCATGCTTTAGGTGTTTATGTTAAGTATATTCAGACTTCAAAATCATCTTGAATTATCCGCCCAAAACGAAACATTATAAAAATTACTTCTGATCATAAATTGAATTAATTTCACGAGATCTTTTACTTTTAAAAATTTACAACACTTTTGATTTGGGAAATCATCACCTGGGACGGATCAGAAAATCAGTCATGTGAAGTCGACATAAATAGAACTTATTCAGCGTAAAGTTGTGTAATACTGCTGCATTTATTACACAACTACACCCTGAAAAAAGTGTGTATGGTATATATGACAATGATCTCCTCTCAAAAGTTTTTGAAAGTGTTTTCCGAGCACGCGGTGAGAAGAGTGTACAGTATCGCATATGCAATCGTTTTGGCGCGCATTTGCACTCTAGAATGAAATGTCGTTCAGAATCACTACCACAATTGTCAAACTTCTTCAATACGGATACCAAAGGGACGTTCTGACTTTCCCTATTAATACGGGGGTCATCTCGGTATTCAGTGATATGATTGTATAAGTTTTTCTTGGACTAAGAGTGAACTGCGGTAACTGAACTGTCCGTGTGACGGGTTCATCAGGAGGGATTCAGAATTGTTCTTATTTCATTTGCTATAAAATCATTCTTTTTAAAAGAATTCTTTGGTAAAACGATTGAATGTTGAGTTTTATTTGTCCAAATTCCAACTGCGGCTACGAACGTTTTTAAATGGTTGGGACAAACTAGGCGACATGCGGCATAGACATGAAAGCAGCGAAACTTCTCTTCGTCGGACATCTAACGAGACATCCTTGTTTATGCGACAGAATTTTATCCCTGCGGCAGGCCGCATGAATTCAAACTGGTTTAATTTGGTGCGTCAAGATCGCTGGGACAAAATGAAACAAATTTTCATTGTCGCCTCGTGTGCATTGTTCATGCGACATGTCCCCCTATGGCAAAATAAAAATAAACCAATGGGAGGCCGCCATATGGTTCGCCATCTTGAATTTGAAAACTAGTTCCCAGGCACCCTCCCTGCGTAAAATCCCTTCGTCACTAAGCAAGCGTCTCGGCTCAGCTACAATTGCAGTGTCATGTCCCTGCGACTTGTCTTCTTGTGTGTCCCAACCTTTAAGTCTGGATAAATTAAAATGTTAAAGCGTGACCATTAATTTCATAAGCTACTTAGCAGGACTTTCCTGTGGTACTGATAATGATTCTGTACAAGGTGCGAGTTCTCAGTTTTAAGCCGTGGATGAAATCCTATATAGTGCAGTGTGACTATTCAAATGAGCAGTACTTTCCTGTAGTGCCGTTTATTATGTTGTACAAGGCGGTTCTAACTTTTGAGTCTGTGGATGAAATCCTAAAGTGTGACCATTGAAATGAAAGCTATAGAAACTTTTCTGTGGTACTGTTTATTATGCTGTACAAGGTGGTTTTAACTTTTGAGTCTGTGGATAAAATCCTAAAGTGTGACTATTCAAATAAAAGCTACCGAGCAGTACTTTTCTGTAGTGCTGTTTATTATGCTGTACAAGGCGGTTCTAACTTTTGAATCTGTGGATGAAATCCTAAAGTGTGACCATTCAAATGAAAACTATTGGGCAGTACTTTCGTGTGGCACTGTTTATTATGCTACAGGCAAGGTGGTTTTAAACTTTTGAGTCTGTACATGAAATCCTAAAGTGTGACCATTCAAATGAAAGCCACTGAGCAGTACTTTTCTGTGGTACTGGTTTCGATGCTGTACAAGGTGGTTTTAACAGTTTTGAGTCTGTGGATGTCATGAAATCCTAAAGTGTGACTATTCAAATGAAAGCTACTGAGCAGTACTTTCCTGTGGTACTGTTTATTATGCTGTACAAGGTGGTTCTAACTTTTGAGTCTGTGGATGAACTACTAAAGTGTGACCATTCAAATGAAAGCTATTGAGCAGTACTTTCCTGTGGTACTGTTTATTATGCTGTACGTGGTGGTTCTAACTTTTGAGTCTGTGTATGAAATCATCAAGTGTGACCATTAAATGAAAGTTCTTAAACTGTTACAGTTGCTTTCGTGTCGTGCTGTTTATTATGCTATACAAGATGGTTGAGTCTGTCGAGGAAGTTTTTTAGTGTAACCATTTCTAAATAAAAGCTCTTCCAGTCAAATACTGACCCATGTCCTGAACAGTGCTGTTTTTTTTTTCCTTTGTTTCACTATTTGTATAAAATGAAGTGTAGGATTCTGGGAGCAAACCAGGGGAGGACTCCCATATAAAAATGGCGGGGGTGCTCGTCGTACTTTTTAGGGGTCAAAAATTGTACATTGGTACCTCTTAGGGTGCTAAAATTCAAAATGACCACCGTAAGAATTATCGCGGTACCTTTAAGGGTATTAAGCCGAAAAAATATGACGGAATATATATATATGACATGTGTTTTTTTAGAATTGGTACCTCTTAGGGGTAAAAATTCATTTGAGCCACGCCCATCAAACAACATTCTGGTACCTTTTAGGATGCTTTTCGAAAATTTCCGACGAGCACCCCCGTCATTTTTATATAGGAGTCCCCCCCAGGGGGGGAGCAAACTGGATCAGTTAAAATGCATCGGCTCCTAAATGCATGGAATATGCATTATCTGCAACAGTAATTGAACTGAGTGGAGTACAATTCGTAATAATATTTGGACAGTGTGCAGTACAATTCAGGGAGTAACTGGGCGAGTAATTTCAAATCGGCCGAGAGCGTAGCGCGAGGACGATTTGAAATTACAAGCGCGATTACCACTGAATTGTACAGCACGAAGTCAATAACAAAATTCGCGATTAAAACGTCCGTGTGGCCTTTTTTTACTCAAAACGTCAGGGATATTTTCTATCAGTTTGCAACCCTAAGAGAAACAGCAAAAAAGAACCCATTTAATTGCACCTGATTGACGCGCGCGCAACGTAGCTATCAAATTGCAGAAAGTTGTAATTGGATGTCTGTTATTGGACACCCACTTGATCGCCCGCCAAGAAATAGGCGCGCGAATGACCAATCACAATCGATAATTTTGTTATTGATACGATTAATTAGCTAAATTATTTTTCATCTTAATTTGGTTCTTATTAACAGGTTACACAACATTGTTATGAAGTCGGTTGCTACTCTATTAGTACTGGCAGCAGTGCTTTCAGCGGTGACAGCCGATGAAAATTCAACAACTGATTGTGAGTATAGAGTTGTACAAAGAAATGCGTCATTAACAAAACTGTTGCACAGAAAGCTTGCAAAGTAATTTTTCTAAGTAGTCCACGATGAAAAGGAACTTTCTGGTGGCAAAAATGGTATGAAGAGATCAAGATATCAAGACTTAAATCAGGAGAGTACTCCCATGTAAAAATGACGAGGGTGCTCATATGAAGGAGATGCTCGTATGATATTTTTCCGTATCCAATCCGACTGGGGCCGAACCGTGATATGATAAACACTTCTATTTAATGAACTGGCAAGTTCTCTCCATATTGGAAAAATCATTCAATTGGTTTTGTTCTTTATTTTCAATTTAATAGACCGAGCCGGAAGGCGAAAGCACGGTACCTTGATTTGCAAACTATTTATTGAAAATCATCATAAGAACGAACACTTTTTTATTTTATTTGTTCCTTTTAGCGGTGTCAAGCACAACTCAACCGCCAACAGATGATCGTAAGTACTGAATCGTTTAAATTTACTTACATGTAAACATGTTAAATTGGCAACAGAATAAAGTAATTAAAAAGCAGTCTTTTTTAAATTTACAAAATAAAGGCTTGCATGGGAAATCAGAGTCTTATGCAGTGGCGATAATTATCGTGAACGACTTGGCCTGTCACGTTATCAACGGTTTGTTTAAAGTCCTTGTTATCCCAGTCTATTTATAGACGTGTTTATTTATCTGAGATTATAAAGCTTCCAGGTTATGAGTGTCTGCTTCCGGTTAATTGTAGCGTGGGGGACTCCCACATAAAAATGACAGGGATGATAGTCGCACCTTTCAGGGGTCAAAATTTGTAGATTGAATTGGTGCCGCTCAGAGTGCTAAAATAAAAAATGACCACCGTCAGAATTATCGCGGTAGCTTTTAGGATATTGAGCCGATAAAGTATGACAGAATATGACATGTGTTGTTTTAGAATTGGTACCTCTTCAGTACGGGGGGGGGGGGGGGAAATCAGTCCACGTTATGGATAAACTACATTTTGACAACACAATCCTGTCTCTTATTGCAAACTCCTTAACATTCAACTTAGCTTAGTTTTACACGTGACTGTTCAAAGGCTTCGATCGCAGTTAGTACCGAGAAAAAAGGAAATATAACAAATAAGTAGAGAAATAAAGTGAAACCGGAGCTGGTACTAAATCGTGGCAAATTCATTGTAAGTGGAACTCATCGAATGTTTTGCAAACTACGGATATATACATTAATATTGACGAACAACTTACAATCCTACGAAGAGCTTATACACAAGGGAACTAATGAAACTCAGTGAATGCGACACCTAAACGACCGATCGACTACGCATATTAAAATAGTGGTTTGAGTACCTAAGGAAATATGTAGAAATAATGTCAAATAATGCCGAAATGAAACAATAAACTGTTCGCGACACCTTTTTTGTTAGTGTAATTCTTGTCGGTCTTTGATTAGTCATTTTGTCAATATAAGTTTAAGGTATGATGTTTGTCTGTTATTGATAAGTGGTTTGTTAGGTTTAGGTAGCTCTTTGCAGCGGTTTAATAATGCACGATGACCTATCAATTGAAAGTAAGTAAACTTATTAGCTCTCTATAGGGAGTAGTTTGCAGTCGTTCGTACTGTAAGTAACGAAATCTGCAAAATCTCAGTTAATTCTGTGGTTAGTTTGTAAATGATGATCTTCGATGTACTTTTGCTCATTTTTTCTGTTTGCTTTCAAGCTTGTGCTGATGAGTGTAAACCCGTGTATTGTAACCGGAAGTATTACACTGGCTATGTAAAAGAAAAACATTACTTTGAGGATCTGGACTTGGAATGCGAGTGTCTCGTCTGTGGTACGCCAATAGAACCAGAATCAGAATCAGGGTAAGAAAAAGTATTAAGAATAATACAGAATATAGCCAATCAGAAGGCTGGAAAGCCGTTGAATATTCTGCGATGTATCACGGGTTGTATTCAAGGTTAGTCTCTTGGCGTCATAGATTGAACTAGCTAGTGGTCTGGCCCCGGTTGTTCAAAAGGTGGATAGCGCTATCCACTGGATAAATCACTATCCAGTTTATAGGCATTAGCAAAACCAATTGTGTTATCCACTGGATAGTGATTTATCCGATGGATAGCGCTGTCCACCTTTTGAACAACCGGGGCCAGGACTCAGTTGTTAAAAGAGTCGATAGCGCTGTAGCTATCTACCCTAAAAATCACTATCCAGTGGATAACACAATTGATTTTGTTAATGCTTATCCACTAGATAGTGATTTATCTGGTGGAGGATAGTGCTATCCACTTTTTGAACAACCGGGTCCTGAACTAGAAATGTAAGTGGAATATAATTGGAACATCTTCGTATCTTTCTCTAGTATGTATCAAATTCATGAAAGAACATTTTTCTATTTTGTTTTTCTGACAACAACCACAATAATGACATTTTGTCTGTTTGTGTTAGGTGGTGGTGGCGTCGTTGACAGGATGCGGAAATTAACGCAAGCATGTAAGTGTTTCCTGAATTGTTCCTTCGGTAATTCACCCTCGCAGTCTAGAGCGGTAGCCGTCAACCTTCATACCGTTTTGTCGCTTTTACAGGTGCAAGATCTCCGATTTAATGATCTCTTTCTATAATTTCTAGATTTTTAGTATCTCTGATTCAGTATAAAAAGGAAATGAAACATAAGGTTACCTATGGAACCTGAAAATAATGGTCTGGTTGTGTTACCAACTACTACCTTATTGGTACTTATTTTGGCGGGACTTAATTTTCGTGATTTTTACAATTTCAAAAATATCGGGAAACTAAAGTCCCACCAAAAAAAAGTAATCGCGAAAATTAACAGCGCGAAATTTAATACCCTACCCTATTACAAAAACCTTTTATTAACTTTAACGACTGTTCACAAACGAACATGTAAACCTGGTTTAAGTTTATTTTATGGTCTGTTATTGCACAAAATGGCTATGTATATAATTAAAATCTGTAGCACCGATTCTGAGATCACCAGTTTGTTAATGCGCGGATCAGTATCTGCCTTCTCCGCCGCAGTCTCTCCTTCTTCGGTTTTCTTGACGTTCACGCGAGAAAGCTGGGAACGAGGGCGCGCCCGGCAGGGCAGGATCAACATTTGTAAATTTTTGCGAAAAATAGTTCCTTTTAACACGATTTTACTGCCAAATCGCGAGTTTTAAGTCTCGCGAAATAAAGTCTTAAAGTTAAAGTCTTGCAAAAATAAGTACCTATAAGGCATGCATTAATAATAATTCACTAAACTATTATTAACGTGGGAGTGTGTTTGGCTGCAGCTGGCAACTTGAGAAAATTGGCCATTGTTTTCATGTTTTCAAGTTCTTCCCGTGTTTGTTGTTCAAGAGTAACTTACTTGGTCACATAATTATTTGTACATCTTTGAACAAAAACAGCAAGACATTGACATTGTCTTTCAACATTGAATGTATTCACGAGTAAGAATAAAACTACTTTCATTTGATTCTCTTTTCAGGTTTCAGCCCGACTGTGGATGCCGAAGATGCAGTATAAACGCATTTCATGTCCTTGACTTTTATACGAGTCAAGGAATTAAAAAGTTGATATTAAATCTGAGTGTTCTCTTTTTTTAACTTTGCAAATTGAACGTGTACGGTTTATAAAAATATTTTCCCTAATGAGAAAAATCAAATCTCAACACATTGTGGAGATATCAGGAGCCCACCTGGGAGATATCAATTTTATCTTCACTGTAAAGAAGATATTAATATGTTTGCCCTCACTGAATTTCAAATAATAATAATAATAATAATAATATAAATAATAAAAGATTTATATAGCGCTTTATCCCAAAGTTCTAGAGAGCTCTAAAGCGCTTTACAATGACCTAAAAAGTTAACTATTTACAAACTAAAATCAAGGCTGTGATAAAAAAACACTATTTAAAAAAGGTAAGTCTTAAGATTAGACTTAAAAAAGAACCAAAGCTACAACTACACGCTCAGGGAGACTGTTCCACAGTCGAGGGGCACATACAGAAAAGGCTCGATCATCATAAGACTTAAGGTTAGATGATGGAACTTGTAAAATAGCCATGGTTGATGACCTCAATTGCCTTGTGAGAACATATTTGTGAAGTAAATCACGGATATAACAAAGGGCTAAAGCATTAAGTATTGTTCCACGTAAGAACGATAGCAAACTTCATTGTTCTGCGGCATTAGCTCTTTCCCACATAGAATATCTTTGATTTCAAGAATAGAGGAGGAGCTGATGGTTAATAATTATATTTCATTATAAAAATAAAGAAAATCCATTTGCGTCAAATAAATTTTAGGAAATGTTCGTGCTTAACCAATCAGAATAGCAGAAGACAATAGCTACTAATTTTGCTTCTTTGATGAAGTTCCCCAAATACAATTTCTTTTAAAAATTGTATGTTGTGCGATTGGGTCTCAAATTACTTGAAACCTTAAAAAAATTAGACAAAATGCACCTTGAACCTTAACTTTTTAGCGGTTTTTTGAGTCTAGGCCAATGAGATCACTAGTTGTAACAATGAAAAATCTTGACATTCCATCGTGTTTGACATTCCATTGCCGTTCAGCGCTATCCTTCTTATGCGGATCATTACTTAAGTACCTTAAAGGTAATTAATATTATTTTAAAAACAATCCGGAGTTCAACTGGAAGCCAGTGGAGTCTTTGAGCAGCGGTGTAATGTGATCCAACTTACGCCCACATAAAACCATTCGAGCTGCACAATTTTGGACCAGCTGTAGTCTCAGTTGAATAAGACAAAAGGGAGACCATATAGTAGAGAATTACAGTTGTGTAACCGTTGTACTCCACAATAGAAACTTCCTAGGAAATCTTCGGACATCTTCGAAAGTCTTCGGCTAAGTTTGAAATATTTATCGGAAACGTTCGTACAACCTTCGTAAAGTATTCGGAGATTCTTCAGTAAATTGCATAAAACTTCAATCATTTTTAGTATCGTTTATATAATAAACAAAATAATACACGACTCTCTTCAAGTGTTCGCAGGGACTTCACTTTCTATTAAAGGGACACTGTCCAGGCGAAATAGCAAAATTTCGCTTGCTTATTTCCACATTATATCGCCAAATGCCACCAAATATACAACTTAGTTGGATAAAAAGATTCTATAGAGCAAAACAAAAGCAGTAGTTGGAGATAAAGTGCAGGATTACAAGGATTGAAGTGAATTACAGTTCATGAAATTTGATTCATGATTGACCACCTGTCAATGAATCAAACTTGCCATTCTTGTGAAATTTTGACTTTTCTAGCCGTTGCCGTTGTCTGTTTAGTTCATATTTCTTTGCTTCTATCACTTTTAGTGATGGTTTCTTCCAATTTCAAGATAATAAAGTAAGCTTAAACCAAGCTCCTGGCCATAATCATGAAAACACGATATATCAGCCGGGACAGTTTCCCTTTAAGGTCGCTAGGAGTTTCGGAAAGGAGAGCGGAACAAGCAAATTCGGGAGATAAGATTCCTCAGTCCCTAACGTTTTTTGCCACTGTTACACAATTTTTCGTACAACTTGCAAAAAAAATTGCGTGTAACACCCCCTCGTGGAACTGAATTTTTATTTGTTTAACTTGCACGGAAGGTTGAATCGCTTTCGACTTTCTGTTAAGTAACAAATTTCTTCAAGTTGCACAACAAAAATACGTCGCGTTACATAGCTCTTGTAACTTGTTTCGCCGCACTCTTTAAGTCAACCAATCACAGCCCTGGGGGTTGGGTTAGCTTTTGGTTTTTCTTTTAATTTGTTAGCAAGCAATTTCTTTCGCGAAACAAGTTGCATGCGTGTAACAGTGTACGCGTAACTTGCAATAATTTTTTTGCGAGACAAGTTTCACGTATAATTGTTTCGTATAAACACTCAGCACCAAAGAAGATACGAAAGTTTATGATATGCGTGAGTGAAATTTGTGATCCTCGCAGTGTGCTCTCAACTTAAAGTGCATATGAAGTAATTTTTTATTTTGTCTTTTTTTGGAGGCTATTATGCCTTTTTTTCGAAATGATAAAAGAAATTTGTCAGAGAAAAATTTAAGGCCTCTTTTTTGCCGTCCAAACTAGCACAATTTGCAGAAATCAGTGTCCCGGAGACTGGGAACGAGTTTTCGATATCCATTGTGTTGATGACGTAGAAAATACTTGTATGCTCACAGTGCGTTTCGTTCCATTTCTTCAAAAGAAAATGTCAGACTGTAATGAAATTATGTCTTCTACAGAGTCTCTGTCAGACAGACAGAAAGTCGCCGAGGTCGAAGACTTCTCCTTTGCCGCCATGATACTCGTGAGTTGAAGTATTTTCTACGTCACAGCCTTGTAATACAATAGCTTTGGCCGTGCGCTCGATAGAGACACTTTCTGGCGGAAAATTCAAAACTTTCAAGCCCAATAATTTCACAATGGGAAGGATCTTTTCGATGAAACCCACAAATTTAGATAAAGAAAGTAAAGCACTATCAAACCATGGAAATATTTTTTTTACCTCATATGCACTTTAAGCAGTTGAAAAAGCAACCTGAAAAAATTCAGGCTTGAACGGGATTCGAACCCATGACCCTGCGATACCGGTACAATGCTCTATCCACTGAGCTATCAAGCCACATGGAAAGATGGTCAATTGTGAGTTTGTAATATACCCGATGATAGTGAATACATATCATGATATGAAAAATATATGTATGTATACATGTATGATATGTAAAAACAGTAGGACCCCATTCCAAACTTTTCCCTAAATATTCTTCGTTGCCGGTGCCCCTGATTTGAGAACACTCGCGAAATGTTGAAAGAACCGACCTCCGCCGGGCCAAATAGCCTTGTAGCCTTGTCCCAATTTTTTAAAGTTATCGCCTGTGCCTTGAAAACTCGCTAAATTAAACTCTGATTATAGTTTATTCTCCTTCAAAAATTCACTTAATATCTTCCCTTTGGTGTTCTATAGAGCAGTTTTCAATTGAGTGTCGTAAAATCAAAACCAAAGTAATTACTCCGACCAATCACAGCAGTCGTAAACAATCCAATGAACCAATCAGAGCTCGAAGCAATTAAAAGTCGGCGGCGCCAAGCGCCGGAAAACTCGTGCGAGCAAGTCACGATTGGTTTTGGTTTTACTTCTCATTGGTCGAAAAAGTGGCGCGAGATTTTTGAGCCAATCACAAAACGTAGCAATGCAAAACCAAAGCAATTCTGTAATTACTTTCGACAGTCAATTAAAAACTGCTCTAAGCATTTCGCGTCTAGCAAACTTAAGGTACTTAATTCTAATTTTGGGTAGTTTTGAACCAAAGACGTAAAACTCCCTATGAAATCAGAGGCCGTATTCACGAAGGTATCCTAAGTACTAAGAGCCTCCTTAGATATAACTTAGGAGGTAACTGGTATTCACGAAGGCATCCTAAGAACTAAGAGCCTCCTTAGATATAACTTAGGAGATAACTGGTATTCACGAAAGGTATCCTAAGTACTAAGAACCTCCTTAGATATAACTTAGGAGATAACTGGTATTCACGAAAGGTATCCCAAGAACTAAGAGCCTCCTTAGATATAACTTAGGAGATAACTGGTATTCACGAAGGCATCCTAAGTACTAAGAGCCTCCTTAGATATAACTTAGGAGATAACTGGTATTCACGAAGGTATTCTAAGAACTAAGAGCCTCCTTAGATATAACTTAGGAGATAACTGGTATTCACGAAGGTATCCTAAGAACTAAGAGCCTCCTTAGATATAATTTAGGAAATAACTGGTATTCATTAAGACATCCTAAGTACTAAGAGCCTCCTTAGATATAACTTAGGAGATAACTGGTATTCACGAAGGCATCCTAAGTACTAAGAGCCTCCTTAGATATAACTTAGGAGATAACTGGTATTCACGAAGGTATCCTAAGTACTAAGAGCCTCCTTAGATATAACTTAGGAGATAACTGGTATTCACGAAGGCGTCCTAAGTACTAAGAACCTCCTTAGATATAACTTAGGACATAACTGGTATTCACGAAGGTATCCTAAGAACTAAGAGCCTCCTTACATATAACTTAGGAGATAACTGGTATTCACGAAGGTATCCTAAGTACTAAGAGCCTCCTTAGATATAACTTAGGAAATAACTGGTATTCATTAAGACATCCTAAGTACTAAGAACCTCCTTAGATATAACTTAGGAGATAACTGGTATTCACGAAGGCATCCTAAGTACTAAGAGCCTCCTTAGATATAACTTAGGAAATAACTGGTATTCACGAAGGCATCCTAAGTACTAAGAGCCTCCTTAGATATAACTTAGGAAATAACTGGTATTCACGAAGGTATCCTAAGTACTAAGAGCCTCCTTAGATATAACTTAGGAGATAACTGGTATTCACGAAGGTATCCTAAGAACTAAGAACCTCCTTAGATATAACTTAGGAGATAACTGGTATTCACGAAGGTATCCTAAGTACTAAGAGCCTCCTTAGATATAACTTAGGAAATAACTGGTATTCACGAAGGTATCCTAAGTACTAAGAGCCTCCTTAGATATAACTTAGGAGATAACTGGTATTCACGAAGGCATCCTAAGTACTAAGAGCCTCCTTAGATATAACTTAGGAAATAACTGGTATTCACGAAGGTATCCTAAGTACTAAGAGCCTCCTTAGATATAACTTAGGAGATAACTGGTATTCACGAAGGCATCCTAAGTACTAAGAGCCTCCTTAGATATAACTTAGGAGATAACTGGTATTCACGAAGGTATCCTAAGAACTAAGAACCTCCTTAGATATAACTTAGGAGATAACTGGTATTCACGAAGGTATCCTAAGAACTAAGAACCTCCTTAGATATAACTTAAGAGATAACTGGTATTCACGAAGGCATCCTAAGTACTAAGAGCCTCCTTAGATATAACTTAGGAGATAACTGGTATTCACGAAGGTATCCTAAGTACTAAGAGCCTCCTTAGATATAACTTAGGAAATAACTGGTATTCACGAAGGTATCCTAAGTACTAAGAGCCTCCTTAGATATAACTTAGGAAATAACTGGTATTCACGAAGGTATCCTAAGTACTAAGAGCCTCCTTAGATATAACTTAGGAAATAACTGGTATTCACGAAGGCATCCTAAGTACTAAGAGCCTCCTTAGATATAACTTAGGAGATAACTGGTATTCACGAAGGCATCCTAAGTACTAAGAGCCTCCTTAGATATAACTTAGGAGATAACTGGTATTCACGAAGGTATCCTAAGAACTAAGAACCTCCTTAGATATAACTTAGGAGATAACTGGTATTCACGAAGGTATCCTAAGAACTAAGAACCTCCTTAGATATAACTTAGGAGATAACTGGTATTCACGAAGGTATCCTAAGTACTAAGATCCTCCTTAGATATAACTTTGGAGATAACTGGTATTCACGAAGACCTCCTATTGTAAGACATGTCTTAAATACTCTCCTAAACTAAGGACCTTCTACTAAGACATGTTAAGACATGTTATAACTGGTATTCACAGAAACCTTCTAACATAAGATAACTGATATGTCTTATTTTCTCTCCTAAACTTAGAAGGTCAACGTTGATCTCGTAGCTTGTTATATTTAAGACATGCCTTAAATCCAAAGTGACTGCGGTGGCCATGTTGTTGTGCATCCAAACTCGACGAGCTTCCGGCCCGAAAACGAGATTCTTCTGAGACAGTTAATCGATTTTCATGGGAAGAAATTTTTAATATCGCGGATTTATTGCAGCGAAATTTGGAAAAACCTACCCATTGTTCGCAACCTGTTGCAGTGGAATTGCAAGTTTGCGTAGCTTTGGGAGTTTATGCCTTTGGCAGTTTTCAGAATGCCCTTGGCTCCGTGTACGGTTTAAGCCAGTCTAAAGTTTCACGATGCATTAAGAATGTAACAAATGCACTCGATCTTTGGGAAAGTAACTATTATGTTTTCCCTTCCAGAGGAACAAGTGTAACTAAAGCGTCAGTTTAAGAAAAAATAGGATTTTCCGAATGTCTAGATCTTATAGATGTAATAGACTGCGCTCATGTGCCAATCAAGGCTTCAAAGGAGGACGAGCCTTCATTCGAGAAAAAAAGGAGCTGTCCTTCCTATTAATACTCAAGTAGGGTGCGACGCAGAAAAGATAATATTAAACGTACTGGCAAAATGGTATGTAAATACCCGAGACGCTTTTATATGGAGAGACAGCAGTTTGTGTCAGTGCTTTAGGAGGGCAATATCAATAATGGTGTCACTTTTCAAGGACATCCACTTTTAATTCTTTCGTATTCCTTCCACATTTCGGGAATTTCAAGAAACTGCGCTGACTTCTTCGGCAATCAGTTTTATCCAAGCCCATTTTTTTTAACACTGTTATATGAATTAAATTATTAATTATCAATTATTTAATTCATAGTGTCCCCATTTAGTGGTTCTTTTACTGCTATTTTAGTTTGACACTTAAATAAAGGTATTTATTTATTTATTTATTATTTATTTAAATATGACTTTTTTGCGACATTCCACTCCTTCTACTGAAGCCGATTTCTCTTACTTCGTAAAATTTAGCTTTTTTTTAAGTTATCTTTTCTTTGCTTCAGACATGGTGAAAGCAAATCTACGAACTCACTTACTATTCAAATTTGCGGTAATTATTATTTATAACCACGATTTGAGAACATTTGATTGGCTTATCTACGGCAATCGATAATTTTCCTGGACCAGTGAACTTAGGAGACTGTTAAGTTGCTCGTATCTTAGGATGGGCATAAGATATCGTTCGTGAATAACACTTAGGACACATTTTATCCCAAGTTATATTTTAGGATATATCTTAGGTAGGATTTCGTAAATACGGCCCTACATTCTGCATTGGTACTATAGCCAAGCAATAGTGTGTTTTCACTGACGTCATATCAAAATTCAGAAGCAGTTTTCGATTCTAAAATGTTTATGAAATTGTAGAGTGTTTAAATCTACACATCTGGGCCAAATGTTGAAGCGCAAGAGCATTTCATTCAAGAGTTATAGGCGAATGAGTATAAACATTTTTAGTAAGAAATGTATGGAGCGGCCATCTTGGTGTCCCTAGGGACACCAACATGGCGGCCAAAAATTTAAAGACTTTAAAGTCTTAACAACACCAAAGATCTCATCACAAAATTTTGTATTCACTATAAGGGGCATGAAATCGGCTTATAAGCATCTATAGTTCATTAATAACTTTCAACTAGTTCAATTTTGTTTATTTTCACGGCTTATCTGAAATAGCGTGACGAATTGCGTGACACATTTACAACCTTTATAAATCGTTAACGAAACATCTTTGAAACCTGAAACGTTTTGTGAAAGATTATAACACTGGTATCCACATACCATGTTAGAAACAGCTTTGTAGGATGTATACTTTAGATTTTTTAATTTTTATGACGTCATGTGAAAACACTCTATATTGTTGAACAACATAACGTTCAATAAAGTGTTCATTATCTTGTGTTACAACGACTTACTGACCGTTTTGTTCACTACAGAAAAAACGTCCGAAATTAAAAGCATAAAATGTCAATGTTAAAGTACTCAAGGGAGATGTAACGATGATATAACATCCATTGGAGGAGGGGGGAGGGGAGGGGAGCTGGCTACTTGAACATTTTTGTGTTGCTCCTGTTGGTTCGATTATTAGGATCCCACTGTACTTACATTGCGAAAGCACTTAAATATTCTTAGCTCTTGGGATTTAATAAAACATCTCATGACCATTTTATCCATTAAATCCATTTAATCAAGACATCCACTGATACTACAACAATTTACAAGACATGTTTGCCGTTTATTCTAAAACGTTTAATCCCAAACGGATTTCAAAGTTAGATTTCGAATAGCCGCCAGATCTCAGCAGGTTGAAATGATAAGCGTCTCGGCTCGGGGTCGTCCGCTTTCGCAGGCGCGACGAATTTTTTGCAGGGTTTGGTTCCCTCGAGTCCTTTCCAATCTTCCCAATCCATGCAAAACGCTTTCAACTCAACCCTTGCATAGTTTTTCGCGGGGCAATCGTCCTTTTGCTTGCAGACTTTCACACATTTGTTCAAGCAGCTATTGTAAGCATTATCGTGGTCCATCGCCGCGTCATACTCAATCATGCGGAATCGGCTGCGTCCGCTGCTGTAGGTGGCCAGCGATATCAACACTACCAAAAGGACCCAGGATGTCATCTGTAGGCTTTGTCGGAAAATGCTTTAGGGACTGGACCTAGTTAAAAGAAATTCAATATTATATATATAACCAGAAGCTGTACACAGCTTGATTTCGTGGCGTCTTTAACCCAGTGCAGTATTGATTCCCGAGTGTTTTGAGTACTCTTACTTTTACTACTTTTATTACTCTTACTTAAAATTAAAAGCGAGATCACGAGGTCGCGTGTCAGCCAATCACACTAGTGAAACTAAAATATGCGTGCATAAATTTGCATGCGGTAATGCGACACAAGAAAAACAGAGCCGGATTTATAACTCGTAGGCTACGCCACGAGAAACAATGAGAACCGGCCCTTTTTCGTGGTCTTGGTCGCCAGAGCTAAGGGAGGAGAGGGAGGGGACACCGCATACTGTAAACCTTGAGCTTTGTTTCGTTCGATAACATGGAAATATTGCAAAAGAATACAGTCAAATGCAACCTCCTGAGAGAGAACACCTTCTAGTTGATTTGATTTTACCGGATGTGGTCGCTTAAAGACATATTTATATCAGTGGAAACGCAAAAATAATGGTCCAGTTTTGTTTAAAATTGCTTTACGAGTATAATGAAACTATAAACAAGTGTCTCTGACTACAAATGGTGAGGAAGGAAATGAATTGCAACTTGAAAAAATTAGCCAATTTTTTAAAGTTTGTTCAACATGTTTTGGAAAATTTGCTAAAAACTGATTATGGTTTATTCTTTTTGCAAGAATTTATTCTAGCACAGTCTGATATGGCGTTCCGTTGCGGACAAAATGTCCAAATCGTAAAATGAGAAGTCCAGAATCGAAAAGATAATCCAAAACCAGAAAATGAGTCGAGATGTACAAGATATGAAGTCAAAAAAAAATCGAAGTCGAAAAAAGGAAAATCGAAGTCGAAAAAAAAAATCGAAGTGAAAAAAAAAAATTCGAAGTCGAAAAAAAAAAATCGAAGTCGAAACTAGGAGTAAACGCTAACCAGCCGTATCTTCAGTTTGTGGCCTCATTCTTCGCAGCCTTTTGCGGGTAATGGCGGAACGTTCGTTTAATACCCAACGTATCGGAGTTTTTTTCCTCACTTGTTAAACTCCTAGAGGACGTCGGTGCAGCCTCGTTTGACAACACATAATTCCTATTTCGCCGTCTTGATGAATATGAGAGGACGCTCTCAACTTTATTATCAAGATTCGTCGAGACTTACGGCGGTGTACCTGCACAGCAAAATACATAGTATTATAAAAGTGACAGGCCAAAAACGACTCCTCCTAGTCGCAAAACGTATTAAAAAAAGGCTTTAGAATAGCTTTCCCAAGTAGGTCTACGAGATATTTGTTCCCTTAGATCAACAATAGGATGTGACAAGTCACAATTATCTTTGTGTTTTACATGCTCGATAGTATTGCGTGACCCTTTTTAGGTTTTCACGCTGCACATAGCCATTTATAGTGGAATTAACTTTTCCCCATGCCTTCGTTATGCTACTCTCCTGGCATATGTTAGGGTTTCTTTGGCTCACTTTTGCTGCAAGATAAATAGTGATCGGCTGCAGGTTTTGTAATTGCTATGCCAAATCTAGGATCAGTCAATCTCTTGGCCCGTGATTAAGTGTCTTAGTCTGCGGTTTGCAAGACTTGTGAGAAAGTGAATCTTTATCACGGATGTAAGTGTCTAAGATCCCTGAGGCTGCAGTGTCTCTATTGGAATCAAGACTTCTTGCAGTTAGTATGTTTTAGCTCCTTGTTTTATTCTGTTTTTGAGTAGTGTTTCTTTGAGCTAGAAGAACCTCCGTTCATCATGGCGTTACTGCATCAAACATGTCGTGTGCAGATATGGTGATAGCCTGTTTTGAAAATCTCACGGATGCTAGTGATTACTTACGTTCTTTCTTTATAATAATAATTTTATATTATTCTACGAGACATTCGCTTATGGGAGCAACTGATGAGGTCACCTTCGATAGAACCGAAACTCGAGTCTTGCTTAAGAAAGAACGTAAGAAACGCCGTAAGTCTCGATGGATCTTGACAATAAAGTTGAGAGCGTCCTCTCATATTCATCAAGACGGCGAAGCAATAGGCCATTTCCGAGTTGCCTTTAGCCTCTCTATCAAAGCGAGGCTAGGTGCGAAACCTTTCATATGAAAATGAGTTTTCATTCACTTGCAAATAAAACTGATTTGCATGTGAATGAAAACTCATTTTCATATGAAAGGTTTCGCACCTAGCCTCGCTTTGATAGAGAGGCTAAAGGCAACTCGGAAATGGCCTATTGTCCCTTTCGTAAACGGTCGGTGCCATTTTAACGACACTTAGAAAAATTGTCACCAATTTTAGAATTATTTTTTCTATCAGTAAAAGAAAAATGCAATTAATTACCTAGAATCGAACCCGGAACCTCTGCATGCTAACATCTCTCCTTTACCACTAGACCACTGGGTTGATCCGGCAAACCCACGAAAAATTAAACTATAAAAGATGCTTTTTTTAATATATATCAATAACGGGTCACCCTAACCCTAAATCTTACCTAACCGCGAATCTAGCTTAGATCTAATAATCGCTTTACCTAGGCCCAATTTTATCTTATAATAATAGCCTACTTTCGTCCCAATCCAGGCATAAACTAGAAAGAAATAGCATCGACCATTACAAAAGGCTTGGTTACTTATGAATGCTAATGATGGCATCGACCGTTAAAAATGGCACCGACCGAAGGGAAATCAGCGACGGCGAAATAGGAATTATGTGTTGTCAAACGAGGCTGCACCGACGTCCTTTAGAAGTTTAACAAGTTAAGAAACAAACTCCGATACGTCAGGTATTAAACCAACGTTCCGCCATTACCCGCAAAAGGCTGCGAATAATGAGACCACAAACTGAAGCCTTAGGGCTGGTCAGCGTCTAATCTTAGTTTCGACTTCGATGTTTTTCTTCCGACTTCGAATTTTTTTTTTCGACTTCGATTTTTTTTTCGACTTCGATTTTTTTTTTCGACTTCATATCTTGTACATCTCGACTCATTTTCTGGTTTTGGATTATCTTTTCGATTCTGGACTTCTCATTTTACGATTTGGACATTTTGCCCGCAACGGAACGCCATAGTCTGAGACAAAAAGATAAAACCGCCATGCCAACTGATATGTCGTGTTTCCATGAGTATATCGCCAGGAACTTCACTATCTTAAAACAGGAAGAAAAATCGCTCAAAAGCGATGAAAGCAAAGAAATATACACTGCGAAGAGACAAAATATCTGCTCAGAAAACTCAGTTCCAACAGAATGGCAGTTTTGATTTCTTGACTGACTGTCACGAAATAAAAATCCACTCTCCAAACTACTTGTTCTTTGTTGATCTGTAGAATCTTTTTATCCGATTTAGTTGTATATATATTTGGTGGCATTTAATAGGTTAGCGAAATTTCGATATTCCTACTTCAAAATTAAGTATTGTTCCACATAAGAACGATAGCAAACTTCATTGTTCTGCGGCATTAGCTCTTTCCCACATAGAATATCTTTGATTTCAAGAATAGAGGAGGAGCTGATGGTTAATAATTATATTTCATTATAAAAATAAAGAAAATCCATTTGCGTCAAATAAATTTTAGGAAATGTTCGTGCTTAACCAATCAGAATAGCAGAAGACAATAGCTAATAATTTTGCTTCTTTGATGAAGTTTCCAAATACAATTTCTTTTAAAAATTGTATGTTGTGCGATTGGGTGTCAAATTACTTGAAACCTTAAAAAAAAAATTAGACAAAATGCACCTTGAACCTTAACTTTTTAGCGGTTTTTGAGTCTAGGCCAATGAGATCACTAGTTGTAACAATGAAAAATCTTGACATTCCATCGTGTTTGACATTCCATTGCCGTTCAGCGCTATCCTTCTTATGCGGATCATTACTTAAATAGTAAGCTTACGGCAAGTTCCTGGCCATTCTCACTGAAAACATGGGAGATTAGCCGGGACACTGTTCTTTTATGTCACCAATGATCTTTCGAAGTTTCCCGATAAACAATGATTATGAATGATTATATCCTTTGACAAAGAAAAGATTGGAGCGGAAAAAGCGAGGAGACTGGGGAGAGGGTACTCTCTGGCACCAGTCTCTCATCCGACGATTAGCGCTCATCGAAAGTTTTGAAAAACATACTATAAAAGGGAACCAGAATCTTGTTTGATGGGCGTTGCGCAAACGGATTTTACTCCTAAGAGGTACCAATTCTAAAACAACACATGTTTACATGTTAACTTTTTTAGCTTTATAAATAGTATTTACTGTATATATATCTTAAAGCGAATATTATAGACAACACTGGATTACTGAATTACTGAAGAAGCTGACGGCATTTTAAACCTGGTAAGACGCAAATTATACATAGGCAAGCGGACGAGGCTTTAGCAATTAACGATTATATTCTGTCATATTTTTGCAGCTGAATACGTACCCTAAAAAGTACCATGACAAGTCTAACGGTGGTCATTTCAGATTTTAGCACGCTAAGCAGTACTAAACTACAAATTTTGAACCCTAAAAGGTACGACGAGCACCCTCGTCATATGGGATCCCCTGGCTCTGTTATCTGAACGCCTCGAACAGGCTTCATTTCTTACACAGCGCCTTTCACGACCCCAAAGCAAAAAGCAAAAAATTACGCAACCGATTCTTTTCTATGAATTTATTATGCTTCGATTATGATTTACTTAATGTCTCTAGAGATAATTTTCTTAATATGTGGAACTGAAATCTACTTTGAGTTGGCCATTTTAAGGAATCTTAAAATGAATAAACAATATGCAAAAAACTCCCATTCCCCAACTCAATTTCGAATTTTGTCCCACTGCTATAAGACCAATAACTGTTATTATTCGCGAATAAAAAACGAATGAGTTTTTTCGGAGTTTTCGATTATCATTCTTATCTGATGTATTTTCGCTAGAAACAAATTGTATTTATTCATTTTAAATTCGAATGTACCGGATTCTGTAGCTGTACGTTCTCGCCTGAAATAAAAAAGTCTTAATCCAAAACACGAAAAACACCATGAATTACTGATTACAGAAGAAGCAGACGGTATTTTAAACCTGGTAAGACGCAAATTATACATAGGCAAGCGGACGACGCTTTAGCAATTAATGATAGCAATTGCAAGATCAACTTTCTTTCGAAAGCGCCTTACGCTTAGCAAGTATCTAAATCTGTTCTAGGAAATGTGTGAATCAAATGATTCTAATTTTCCCATGAGTGACCGACCCCAGTACGGCGCTGGTGTTTTTTCTCTTCACAGCATACAAGATTATTGTAGAATCCTATTAATTTTAAGATGCTCCTTCCAGAAGTAACGATCTGGCGTTTTTTTTTTCGGTGCAAACAGTATTTTGAAAGTTTAAAACGCTTAAATTGGCATAAAAGTCAGTATAAAGTTTGCTTGAAAAACATTGAGGGCGCAAGGCACTCGACTGCTGAGTTCATTACATATCACATAAACGAATTTCTGTTCTGTTCTTACCTTAATACAAAATCTCAATGTGTTTTTTTCCTCTCTATAAAGAGTTCCTTTCTCAATGAACCCTCTTTTCCAGTGTTGCGTAGATGTAAGACTGAATAACCAGGGGAAATCTTAAAGGTTTTCGTAAAGAATCTTGTATCCAAGAGACCGTCAAACTCCTTTTCGGGAATGTTTTGTTACGTTGTTTGTTATTAAGAAAACGCCAAATCTGAAAACTGAAAGCTTTTTTATTTTTAAATATGTATCTTATTTAAAGTGAAATAATTCCTTCTTCTCCCACATTGAAAAAATGTTAGTCGCATTTTTGTTGAATGGGTTTTGCGGCTTAATATTTTTTTTTTGGCATGTACAGCGATTTTTCAAAGAATAAGTAAAAGTGTTTGAGGTGAGTTTTTAATTTTGTTGCAACATTTAATCGAATTTTTTGACACACTTGCCAAAATGAAAATGACAGTTTTCACGGGGCACAATGATAAAACGTGTTATTTTTCTTTAGACGGCGGAATATTTCGTTTCAGTGTGAAAAAGGTTCTTAGACAGATAGTTTTTCCTATTTTTTGAGAAGCAACATGAAATTATACACGAATTATCTGTCTAGAACTGAACCATTTAGACGCGGCTAAAAAGTTAGTTCCGTCTTAGACGATGAATTATCCGTCTGTCCCCGGTCGCTGAAAAAGCGGATCGCTACAAGGATTATCTGCATATCCAGTGGATAAAATGTGTACATAGGATAATGTTGTTCGCTGGAAGGAAGATATTAACCCAAGAGTGATCATCAAAATTAAAATTTAAAAAAAAAATTCCATCTCTCATTTTACAAAATAGAGCCTCAACAAACAATATAGCATAAGACAAATTACGGAAGTACTCCTTGATATCGTTAATTTGGATAATCACACTGCAGGACGGTTCACAAACCCACTGAGGTGCAGCCACCTTGTACAGCAAAATAAACAGTACGGAAAGAACTGATTCAATAGCTTTAATTTGAATGGTGATCATGCACACTCAAAAATTTCATCCACAGACTCAAAAGTCAGAACCACCTTTCACAGCATAATAAACAGTACCACAGGAAATTACTGCTCAATAGCTTTCATTTTTATAATGGTCACACTTTAGGATTTCATCTACTGACTCAAAATATTGAATTGTACATTATAACAAACAGTGCCCGGCACAGAAAAGTACTGCTCAAAAGCTTTCATTTGAATGGTCGCACGTACTGACACGGTATGATTTCGTCCACTGAACTGGATGCAAGGCTGGAAATACGGCAATGGGCTCATTTATTTAGCGGCCATTTTTGCTAGCCAAAATATTGGCCGCTAAATAAATCAGTTCATTGCCGTGCTGGCCTTGTGTTCAGTTTGTTTTCAGTACACTGCAGGATTATGTTCACAAACCGAAAAGGTGCAGCCACCTTGTACAGCAAAATAAACAGTACGGAAAGAATTGATTCAATAGCTTTAATTTGAATGGTGGTCACACTCGAGAATTTCATTCATCCACAGACTCAAAAGTTAGAGCTACCTTGTAGAGCATAATACACAGAACCACAGGAAGTACTGCTCAATTGCTTTCATTTGAATTGTCACACTTTAGGATTTTATCTACAGACTCAAAAGTTAGAGCTGCCTTGTACAGCATCATACACAGCACCACAGGAAATCATTTGAATTGTCACACCATATTTAGCTAGGATTTTATCCACAGAATTAAACATTAGAGCTACCTTATGCAACATAATAAACAGTACCACAGGAAAGTACTGCTCAGTAGCTTTCATTTGAATGGTCACACTTTAGGATTCCATGCACTGGTTCAAAAGTTAGAACGCACATTACCGGCTAATAGCTGCTAATGTGCGTTCATTTGGTATTCGAATAATAATAAGATCAGAGAAATAATATTTCTTTGTTACCCTTTTGTGGTCTACATAAAATTTTTCCTTGTAATAGCGGAGTCCCATACTCATAGAACCAGAGAACCATAGAACCCATGCTTGTCATTTTTCATGGTCATGGCTAGCGGAATGTTTCGCGGGCGCGTCGTGTGCCCACCGTCGCTTAGGACTAAAGGTGGATTTCCACTGTCGCGTTTTTGCCTACGCACGTTAACGTACGTAAAAATTTTTAACGTACGTAAAAATGACATTTTACGCGCGTAACTACGTGCGTTGACTTTACGTTGTCCAATTTCCAGTGCCGCGTTTTTTTCTAGGTTTTTACGTACGTTATACGCACGTAAAGGCACGTAGCCCTCGCGAGCGTTTTCGGAAAAGTTGAACTGGGTTCAACTTTTTCGCGGATGTCTGCGTTTACGCGGCGATTTAACCAATGGCAATTTCGGATTTTGTCACATGACACCAACTCCATGTAGACGCCATTTTGTTTTATCTGCTTTACATATTCCTGTAGTGCAATCCACAATGCATCGCACACCTCAGGAATTATTCTACTCACGGTTGTATGGCCAAGGCGGATGATATCGTCTGTAAGGAATCACCAGTAGCTAGAAATCGAAGAGTAACAGCGAGACGTTCACCGGGACTGATTGGCTCACGATACAAGGATTTCTTAGACAGCATCGGTCCCACAAGAGAAAGAAGGTGGTCAAATCTTTCAGGTGTCATCCGGAAGTATTTATAAAATGACTCGTGGTCATTTTCGCGCATTTCTTGCACTAGAGTGTGGTATTCCCCCACTTGAAACCGATTTTGAAATAGCTCTCTGATCCGAAATCTTTTCCGATATTTTTGTCGTCTTTTTCGTCTCTGTCTAAGGTACAACAGGAGAAAGAACCGCTTGTTTATAACGGCGGCCATTACTTTAGCGGCAAATAACCTTTTCGC